>APFE030627669.1:0-29776 GCA_000404065.3 Pinus taeda
ATGAACAGGGCAAGACAAGATCGATTACGGGGCTCTGATACCAACAGTTTAAGACCAGACTATTTAAGACACGCTCTGATACCAGAAAATAAAGGGAGCTCTGAAAACTTGTAAACAAGATGGATGGACTATCGTAACTTACATGAATAATCTGAAGTGGACGCTGTATCGATACTCCCTGTATAGTTGAACTATTTGATACACGCCATCAGACATATGATCATGCCCGTATAGGTACTATAATGGGAAATCTGTCCACTGGATGTCAATATGGAACTATCTATCCAGATTATGCAATTAGTCTGACAGATACTCATCTTAAGGATTGTTGGAAATTATTATCTGGTGTCCAAGGATTAACAATGGCAGAAGAAAGTGAATATCTTTCTTTGATAGGTCAAGCCTCTTTTCAGTTGACAAACACTGCACATCCTAAACTGAAACAGCCTGTCTTGAAAGACTGTGTAACTGTTGGTATGTCAAATGCCCAAGTAGAAGGTGTCTTATATGATCAAGAAGAATTGCCTAGTAATTGGTACTTCCAATACAAAGCAATAAATGACACCCACAAGCCTGAACTAAAAACTAAACGAGTAACTATCAATGATGGTCATGTACAGTTAATTCCACCAAGACCACAAGTTCCTCGTCCTGTCACCAGGCCCAAGAAATATGTGTTTCCTGTTGATCCTACTACTTTTGCTTCAAGCAGTCAATCCGTCCCAACTCTCCAAGAAATTCCTGCTCCTGTATATTCTTCTGAACCAGTTTCAGAACCTGTTTTATCATCCAATGAATTGTATATACCTGAACATAAACCTTTTTTACCAGTTGTCCAAAAAATGCACCGAATGCATACTTATGCTCCTTTCGAAGAATGGAATCATGCAAACAAGCGTTTTGTCAAAGGTGGGAAATGGCCACCTCGAACAAAGTTTTGCACCACTTCTTCACAGTCAAAGCAACCTACAACTCGTGCTGATTGTGCTCCTTTAATAGAGCATAATTCACAAAATCAAAATGATCTTGATCAAGTCTATCAAATTGGGAATTATTTAACTACATGGACAGCCCATGCTGAAGAAGTCTTAGATGATTTGGGTTGTCAGTCTGAACAAATCTTAGCCAACCTTCGGCTCCTCCAGTCTGAACAAGATGCAGACAGACAGAGACGAGCTAAAAAAGAAAAGCGTAGAAAAGCTAAGAAGAAAAGAGCTGCAATGCCTCCTCAGTTTTCTAGAACTATGGAAGTTCCTGCCAAATGGGAAGATACTGAATCCCAAGAAGAAGATCAAGAAGATACTGAAGATAAAGCCGAGTCAAGTAACAGTCAAGTCAGTTTTGTTAAAACTCAAGCTAAAAGTCTTCCAACTTTTAAGAGTAAAACTGAACTTGCTACTTTTGAAAATGCTGCTACATTATTTCCTTCATTTATTAAACCATCTCTACAAAAAGCCAATAGACAGACAGAGCCCAAATATCCTAGATTGGAAGAAGATTTATTCTCTGCAAATATGTCTGGATATGTGTTAGATCTGGATAGGTCTAAAAATCCTGCAGATTCAATAAGGATATGGATAGGTGCGCTCTATCAGATGCAAGTAGTCTCCAAATATGATAATTTTTCTATTTTCTTACTTGCTGAGAAACGTATGGTTGGTATTGTATGGGATTGGTGGTTTTCTGCTACCCCGAAAGAAAGACAAAATGTTGCCTTATCTGGTTTAGCCACATTAGAAGTCTTGTTGCTGACACAATTTGTTCTTGAGCCGACTGATGAAGTCAGACAGCTTTTAACTGATCTTTCCCGAATGGAATGCAAAGATCTTAAAGATCTTGAAAGTTTTGGTCATGAATATATGGGAAAAGTGTTTAAAGCTAAGCTGAATAATGATTTCAGTCAAAAAGTTTACTTTCTCTCTAAGCTCCCTGGAAACCTTGGTGATATGATTTCTAAAGACTTAGATAATCAAGGAAAAAGAATAGATCAGATCTACTGGGTGGATCTTCTATTTAGAGCTAAAGAAAAAGTGAAATACTTATGTTGGCAGAAACAAGCTAGTACAGTCACTCCAAATTTGAATGTTTGCCGTGAAGTATTACCCTGGACTCCTTTCAAAAAAGGGAAATCTAAGAGATCTAAGAGATATGGCAAATACAAACCAAAAAGGGTAAGCAATCCAAGAAAGCCGTTTAAAAGATACCGCTATGTCAAGCGTAGAAGGCAGCAAAGAAATGATGACAAAGACAGATGTTACATTTGCAAACAAGAAGGTCATTTTGCTAGAAAATGTCCCAAAAGCATTTCTGGAAAAATGAAAGCATGTTTTGATATAGAAGAGTTTGTTGATGAATGGTCTGTTGTTGAATCTCAAGATGATGTTTCTGATGTCTATATTCTTACTGATGCCTCTGATTCAGAGCATGATATATCAGCTGAATATAGCCAAAAAATGAATGTTCATGCATCAACTTCTCAAGAAGATGATTGGGAAGATGATCCTCATTACAGTGATTTGTCTGAGACTGATGAATATGTTGAATCCTCTTCAGACATTTCAGAGACTGATACACTTCTCTCTATTGACACTGTGAATTCCCAACCCCGTTTTCCTTCCATGTCTCCACAACCACTGGTGAATTCTCTTTGTCCTTATCCTAAAGAAGTCTCACAGTCTCCTGCACTTTCTGTAAATAATCTTGCTTTAGATGAAGCCACTCAGTTTCACAAGAAAATGATAAAAACAAATCAGCTTTTGTATATTCCTGTAGAAATTCAAGTTAGAGGTGAATGGATTAGTGTCGATGCCTTCATCGATACTGGTGGTTCGAACAATCTTGCCCGTCCTTCTTTATTCAAAGGTTTGTGGAAACCTTTACAGCATATCATAGTTTCTGAAACCATTGGTGGTTCGGTCAACCTTACCCACTATGTTGATAATGTTTCTATGAAGTTGGGGGGGGGTTATTGTCAAAATCTCAGCGGTACAACACTATGACAATTCTGCTAGTTTATTTTTGGGAATGCCTTTCATCAATTCCGTCCTTCCTGTTACCATCAGTGAAGATAAAATTATCTTCAATGTCAAAAAGAAGGCAATATCAGTCCCTAGATTAAATATTGCAGATTCAGAAGTCCGCAAGAATCCAAGCCAAAAGAAGGTAGACTCTAAGAAGCCTAAAAAAGTATCACGTGACTGGATTGAAGTTTTACAACTTTATGAAGCTAAAGCTCAGTCAACTTTAAAGGCTAATAGAGATCAGAATTGGTCAACTGCACAAAATGATATTTTTGATCAATTGTTAAAATGTTGTTCTACAAATCCACAGGCGTTTTGGACTACAGCTAGTCCTAAACAAGAAATCATTACTCTACATGATAATGGAGTTACAGGTAAATTAATTCCTTGTACTCCTGCTGAAGAAAATGAAATGAGAAAGCAAATCCAAGAGTTATTAGATCTTCAATTAATTGAACGCAGTGAATCTCATTATTCCTGCTCCGCATTTCTGGTTCGAAATCATTCTGAAATAGTTCGTGGCAAAGATAGAATGGTAATTAATTATAAGCCTCTTAATGCAATAACTAAGAGCTTTAATTATTCATTGCCAAGACAAGAGACTATCATGCGTAAAATACATGGTAGTAAGATTTTTAGTAAGTTTGATTTGAAATCAGGATACTATCAGATTCAGATTGCTGAAGAAGATCGTCACAAGACAGCTTTCACATGCCCTGTTGGTTTTTATCAGTGGAAAGTCGTTCCGTTCGGTTTGAAGAATGCCCCTGCATTCTTTCAAAGAAGAATGGATCATATTTTTGGTAAATATGTGTTTATAGTTGTATATATTGATGACATTCTTGTACATAGCAGTGATTTAGAATCCCATCTTAAACACTTGCATATATTTTTGGAGGAAGCAAAGAATCATGGTCTAGTTCTTTCAGAAAAGAAAATGGTGTTATTCCAAGACCATATAGAATTCCTCGGTATTCAAATGCAAGAAGGTAAAATTCAGATGCAGCCTCACTCACTTATTAAGTTATCTGAGTTTCCCGATCGTCTTGCCGACAAGAAGATGATTCAAAGGTTTTTGGGTATTCTAAACTATGTTCATAAATATATTCCAGATTTATCTACAAAGACAGCCCCTATTCGTCAATTTATTAATGGTGGCTGGTCTCCTGATGCTACTGTTGCAGTCAAGAATCTTAAAGCTGAATGTCAGAAGCTACCCTCTCTCAAACCTCCTGGAAATGGCTTTTTAATCTTACAGACAGATGCTTCTGATAACTTTTGGTCAGCTACACTCTTAGAAAGGGTAACCATTGAAAATAAGGTGGAAGAAGTTTTATGTGCTTATGCCTCTGGTGAATTCTCTAAACATCAGAAGGAATATTTTCCCGCCGAAAAAGAGACCCTTGCCATATTCAATGGAATTCAGAAATTTGAACTTTATTTAGCCCCTGCTAAGTTCCTCATTAGAACCGATTCCATGAACTTCAAATATTTCCTCAATGCCAAAATAGATAAACAGTTAGCTCGAGGAAGGTTATTAGCATGGCAGATGTGGTTTCAAATGTATGAATTTGATGTAGAATGGATACCCGACAATTCTAACTTTTTGGCTGATGCATTGACCAGGGAGATGAACAAAGCTTTTGGTATGGTCTCAAGACCCAGTCCTTTCTATCTGGATGAAGAAGATTCTCTCATCACATTTGTCAAACGTTGGAGAATTCTGCAACAAATTGCTAGTGATCTCTGTGAAGAGATCAAAAAGATTGTTGGTCTACGGATGCGCCGAAATCAGTGGATACAAAACTGCCAAGCCTGGCAAGCAAAGAACATTGGTCCATTTTTAGGTTTAGACGAAGAACTGGTTAAAGTCTATCCCTTACCAAACATGAAAGTCAAGATATATTTTAAAACTTTAGATGACTTTTGGACCAAGGTTTACACTGATCAAGCAATCCATGTTTTATCAGTTTTGAATTATTATCAGATTATAGGTGTTGTAGATTCTGCACTCTCTGTATATAACTCTGCCAAGATGCTAGATCTTGCAGAAATAAATATGTGTGAAAAAGTACAAAGGTTCCTTGTTTCTTTACGTATCTCTGATCTATTTGAAGAACTAGATGCTGCCTATTTACAAAGAATTGATGCACAATTTCATGCAACCGATTCGTTCCCTCAGTATGAATTATTTCAACCTTTTGCTGATTGGGAAATCAAAGATGGTAGGTGTCAAAAGAAGATGGTAATCAGAGCTTCACAGTGTGTTGAACGGACAGTTCAATATCTCAGAACTTACACTTCTCCATGGGATCACTACAGTGTTGAATTCAGAGTCCCTCTTCCTCAAAATCCATTTGATCAGATGTACAGTTCTGTTCAGCTCGAAGGTCCTAATCTTGTTGATAATCCAGACTTAATTAGAAAAATAACTTCGTGGCTAAAGGAGTTTCCAAAGCTATTCTTAGCAGAGAAGATTTCCATGATTAAAACTCTTGATCAACTGCAAGTCACTAAGCCTGCATTCGAAATCTGGGTTAATACTAAGAATTTTATTACTATGAAAATTCTTCATGGTAACTGGTCCAAAGATATAGCTTTTTTGATAAGTTTGATTTTATCTCATCATGTCTGTTCTTCAGTTGTCTTTTCTCGCAACTGGCAATCTCAATATGACATTAGCCAGTATTGTAAAATTTGGGTACAATATTGCATCGAGAGAACTGTTACCATGTTTCAAATATTCCGTTGGGATTTGCTAGATGGAGTTGAATTAGCAGTTCAGAATGTGCCTGAAATCAAGCCACGGAGGTCTGATATCTTTCTAGGAATCGAGATTGATCCTATTGCTTATCTAACACGATGGGAAGCTAAAGACACAGAATCTCTATTTCCAAGGAAACGTCTTTATGTCACAGCAGACACCATCAAGTTCGATACCGGACAAGCATCTCGTGCTCCTATCCAAAAGGAATCTACTATTCAAGTGGTAATCGACAAAGGAAAAGAAAAAGTAGATGTCGTTGCGTTCACGGAAAAAGAAACCCTTTTTATCGACATGTATCAAGATGCTCAACCCAATAATGTAGATTGGGAGAAAAAGTACCTTGATATTTTGGAAAAGCATTATTATGACACTCATCCCACATCCGATACGGATGAAGATTCGGACGGCTGAGTAATCAGCCCCTACTTTTACTTTTGTAGATGCGCATGCGGGTGCATCTTTTGTAATTATTGCTTTACTTTATTGTATTCGAGCTTATCCGAGTAGACACCGCCATGACCAATCGATGTCAGGCAAGGACCCTCTGGATGCTCTTTTAGTGTATAAATAGGCATAGAGTAGTATAGTTTTGGCATCGTGAGTTTGCGAGCCATAGTGAGTTTTTGAGTGTGCTATCCAAGTCTGCTCTTGACTTGTTGTATTAATGGTGTGTAACATTTTTACTTGAATTAATATTGAAGCCTGCTGGGCCGCCAGTCTGAGGACTGTTCTTCCAAGAACATCGTTGTTGGAGATTGTAAGGCGGGTTGAAAAGCGCCAAGGAGTCGCGCTGTACGCATTTCTCAAGTTGATGTGAGGAAAACTTTTGGCATCAGCGTCCACTTCAGATTATTCATGTAAGTTACGATAGTCCATCCATCTTGTTTACAAGTTTTCAGAGCTCCCTTTATTTTCTGGTATCAGAGCGTGTCTTAAATAGTCTTGTCTAAAACTGACGAAGACCCTTCTAAATGGACTCCTCCTGAGCTCCATTCGACTGATATATATAAATTACCCATGAGTTTTCTGCTTCGCAAAAAGAATTTTCTGAAAGAGGTCGAAATTACAATTAAAATTTCTGGTCCTTCTGTTCAAATCCTTGCTCTCAATCTGTTTTCCGATGATGAAATTAAGCAATTTCGTCAGTATGCTCGAGATGGAAAATACTTTTATTTACATTTTGGGGGGATTAGAATTGGACTTGCTCCTTTATTTCGACATGGTATCAATACTCCCTGTATAGTTGAATTATTTGATACACGCCATCAGACATATGATCATGCCCATATAGGTACTATAATGGGTAATCTGTCCACTGGATGTCAATATGGAACTATCTATCCAGATTATGCAATTAGTCTGACAGATACTCATCTTAAGGATTGTTGGAAATTATTATCTGGTGTCCAAGGATTAACAATGGCAGAAGAAAGTGAATATCTTTCTTTGATAGGTCAAGCCTCTTTTCAGTTGACAAACACTGCACATCCTAAACTGAAACAGCCTGTCTTTAAAGACTGTGTAACTGTTGGTATGTCAAATGCCCAAGTAGAAGGTGTCTTATATGATCAAGAAGAATTGCCTAGTAATTGGTACTTCCAATACAAAGCAATAAATGACACCCACAAGCCTGAACTAAAAACTAAACGAGTAACTATCAATGATGGTCATGTACAGTTAATTCCACCAAGACCACAAGTTCCTCGCCCAGTCACCAGGCCCAAGAAATATGTGTTTCCTCTTGATCCTACTACTTTTGCTTCAAGCAGTCAATCCGTCCCAACTCTCCAAGAAATTCAAACTCCTGTATATTCTTCTGAACCAGTTTCAGAACCTGTTTTATCATCCAATGAGTTGTACATACCTGAACATAAACCTTTTTTGCCTGTTGTACAAAAAATGCACCGAATGCATACTTATGCTCCTTTCGAAGAATGGAATCATGCAAACAAGCGTTTTGTAAAAGGTGGGAAATGGCCGCCTCGAACAAAGTTTTGCACCACTTCTTCACAGTCAAAGCAACCTACAACTCGTGCTGATTGTGCTCCTTTAATAGAGCATAATTCACAAAATCAAAATGATCTTGATCAAGTCTATCAAATTGGGAATTATCTAACTACCTGGACAGCCCATGCTGAAGAAGTCTTAGATGATTTGGGTTGTCAGTCTGAACAAATCTTAGCCAACCTTCGGCTCCTCCAGTCTGAACAAGATGCAGACAGACAGAGACGAGCTGAAAAAGAAAAGCGTAGAAAAGCTAAGAAGAAAAGAGTTGCAATGCCTCCTCAGTTTTCTAGAACTATGGAAGTTCCTGCCAAATGGGAAGATACTGAATCCCAAGAAGAAGATCAAGAAGATACTGAAGATAAAGCCGAGTCAAGTAACAGTCAAGTCAGTTTTGTTAAAACTCAAGCTAAAAGTCTTCCAACTTTTAAGAGTAAAACTGAACTTGCTACTTTTGAAAATGTTGCTACATTATTTCCTTCATTTATTAAACCATCTCTACAAAAAGCCAATAGACAGACAGAGCCCAAATATCCTAGATTGGAAGAAGATTTATTCTCTGCAAATATGTCTGGATATGTGTTAGATCTGGATAGGTCTAAAAATCCTGCAGATTCAATAAGGATATGGATAGGTGCGCTCTATCAGATGCAAGTAGTTTCCAAATATGATAATTTTTCTATTTTCTTACTTGCTGAGAAGCGTATGGTTGGTATTGTATGGGATTGGTGGTTTTCTGCTACCCCGGAAGAAAGACAAAATGTTGCCTTATCTGGTTTAGCCACATTAGAAGTCTTGTTGCTGACACAATTTGTTCCTGAGCCGATTGATGAAGTCAGATAGCTTTTAACTGATCTTTCCCGAATGGAATGCAAAGATCTTAAAGATCTTGAAAGTTTTGGTCATGAATATATGGGAAAAGTGTTTAAAGCTAAGCTAAATAATGATTTTAGTCAAAAAGTTTACTTTCTCTCTAAGCTCCCTGGAAACCTTGGTGATATGATTTCTAAAGATTTAGATAATCAAGGAAAAAGAATAGATCAGATCTACTGGGTGGATCTTCTATTTAGAGCTAAAGAAAAGGTGAAATACTTATGTTGGCAGAAACAAGCTAGTACAGTCACTCCAAATTTGAATGTTTGCCGTGAAGTATTACCCTGGACTCCTTTCAAAAAAGGGAGATCTAAGAGATCTAAGAGATATGGCAAATACAAACCAAAAAGGGTAAGCAATCCAAGAAAGCCGTTTAGAAGATACCGCTATGTCAAGCGTAGAAGGCAGCAAAGAAATGATGACAAAGACAGATGTTACATTTGCAAACAAGAAGGTCATTTTGCTAGAAAATGTCCCAAAAGCATTTCTGGAAAAATGAAAGCATGTTTTGATATAGAAGAGTTTGCTGATGAATGGTCTGTTGTTGAATCTCAAGATGATGTTTTTTATGTCTATATTCTTACTGATGCCTCTGATTCAGAGCCTGATATATCAGCTGAATATAGCCAAAAAATGAATGTTCACGCATCCACTTCTCAAGAAGATGATTGGGAAGATGATCCTCATTACAGTGATTTGTCTGAGACTGATGAATATGTTGAATCCTCTTCAGACATTTCAGAGACTGATACACTTCTCTCTATTGACACTGTGAATTCCCAACCCCGTTTTCCTTCCATGTCTCCACAACCACTGGTGAATTCTCTTTGTCCTTATCCTAAAGAAGTCTCACAGTCTCCTGCACTTTCTGTAAATAATTCTGCTTTAGATGAAGCCACTCAGTTTCACAAGAAAATGATAAAAACAAATCAGCTTTTGTATATTCCTGTAGAAATTCAAGTTAGAGGTGAATGGATTAGTGTCGATGCCTTCATCGATACTGGTGGTTCGAACAATCTTGCCCGTCCTTCCTTATTCAAAGGTTTGTGGAAACCTTTACAGCATATCATAGTTTCTGAAACCATTGGTGGTTCGGTCAACCTTACCCACTATGTTGATAATGTTTCTATGAAGTTGGGGGGGGTTATTGTAAAAATCTCAGCGGTACAACACTATGACAATTCTGCTAGTTTATTTTTGGGAATGCCTTTCATCAATTCCGTCCTTCCTGTTACCATCAGTGAAGATAAAATTATCTTCAATGTCAAAAAGAAGGCAATATCAGTCCCTAGATTAAATATTGCAGATTCAGAAGTCCGCAAGAATCCAAGCCAAAAGAAGGTAGACTCTAAGAAGCCTAAAAAAGTATCTCGTGACTGGATTGAAGTTTTACAACTTTATGAAGCTAAAGCTCAGTCAACTTTAAAGGCTAATAGAGATCAGAATTGGTCAACTGAACAAAATGATATTTTTGATCAATTGTTAAAATGTTGTTCTACAAATCCACAGGCGTTTTGGACTACAGCTAGTCCTAAACAAGAAATCATTACTCTACATGATAATGGAGTTACAGGTAAATTAATTCCTTGTACCCCTGCTGAAGAAAATGAAATGAGAAAGCAAATCCAAGAGTTATTAGATCTTCAATTAATTGAACGCAGTGAATCTCATTATTCCTGCTCCGCATTTCTGGTTCGAAATCATTCTGAAATAGTTCGTGGCAAAGATAGAATGGTAATTAATTATAAGCCTCTTAATGCAATAACTAAGAGCTTTAATTATCCATTGCCAAGACAAGAGACTATCATGCGTAAAATACATGGTAGTAAGATTTTTAGTAAGTTTGATTTGAAATCAGGATACTATCAGATTCAGATTGCTGAAGAAGATCGTCACAAGACAGCTTTCACATGCCCTGTTGGTTTTTATCAGTGGAAAGTCGTTCCGTTCGGCTTGAAGAATGCCCCTGCATTCTTTCAAAGAAGAATGGATCATATTTTTGGTAAATATGAGTTTATAGTTGTATATATTGATGACATTCTTGTACATAGCAGTGATTTAGAATCCCATCTTAAACACTTGCATATATTTTTGGAGGAAGCAAAGAATCATGGTCTAGTTCTTTCAGAAAAGAAAATGGTGTTATTCCAAGACCATATAGAATTCCTCAGTATTCAAATGCAAGAAGGTAAAATTCAGATGCAGCCTCACTCACTTATTAAGTTATCTGAGTTTCCCGATCGTCTTGCCGACAAGAAGATGATTCAAAGGTTTTTGGGTATTCTAAACTATGTTCATAAATATATTCCAGATTTATCTACAAAGACAGCCCCTATTCGTCAATTTATTAATGGTGGCTGGTCTCCTGATGCTACTGTTGCAGTCAAGAATCTTAAAGCTGAATGTCAGAAGCTACCCTCTCTCAAACCTCCTGGAAATGGCTTTTTAATCTTACAGACAGATGCTTCTGATAACTTTTGGTCAGCTACACTCTTAGAAAGGGTAACCATTGAAAATAAGGTGGAAGAAGTTTTATGTGCTTATGCCTCTGGTGAATTCTCTAAACATCAGAAGGAATATTTTCCCGCCGAAAAAGAGACCCTTGCCATATTCAATGGAATTCAGAAATTTGAACTGTATTTAGCCCCTGCTAAGTTCCTCATTAGAACCGATTCCATGAACTTCAAATATTTCCTCAATGCCAAAATAGATAAACAGTTAGCTCGAGGAAGGTTATTAGCATGGCAGATGTGGTTTCAAATGTATGAATTTGATGTAGAATGGATACCCGGCAATTCTAACTTTTTGGCTGATGCATTGACCAGGGAGATGAACAAAGCTTTTGGTATGGTCTCAAGACCCAGTCCTTTCTATCTGGATGAAGAAGATTCTCTCATCACATTTGTCAAACGTTGGAGAATTCTGCAACAAATTGCTAGTGATCTCTGTGAAGAGATCAAAAAGATTGTTGGTCTACGGATGCGCCGAAATCAGTGGATACAAAACTGCCAAGCCTGGCAAGCAAAGAACATTGGTCCATTTTTAGGGTTAGATGAAGAATTAGTTAAAATCTATCCCTTACCAAACCTGAAAGTCAAGGTATATTTTAAGACATTAGATGACTTTTGGACCAAGGTTTACACTGATCAAGCAATCCATGTTTTATCAGTTTTGAATTATTATCAGATTATAGGTGTTGTAGATTTTGCACTCTCTGTATATAACTCTGCCAAGATGCTAGATCTTGCAGAAATAAATATGTGTGAAAAAGTACAAAGGTTCCTTGTTTCTTTACGTATCTCTGATCTATTTGAAGAACTAGATGCCGCCTATTTACAAAGAATTGATGCACAATTTCATTCAACCGATTCGTTCCCTCAGTATGAATTATTTCAACCTTTTGCTGATTGGGAAATCAAAGATGGTAGGTGTCAAAAGAAGATGGTAATCAGAGCTTCACAGTGTGTTGAACGGACAGTTCAATATCTCAGAACTTACACTTCTCCATGGGATCACTACAGTGTTGAATTCAGAGTCCCTCTTCCTCAAAATCCATTTGATCAGATGTACAGTTCTGTTCAGCTCGAAGGTCCTAATCTTGTTGATAATCCAGACTTAATTAGAAAAATAACTTCGTGGCTAAAGGAGTTTCCAAAGCTATTCTTAGCAGAGAAGATTTCCATGATTAAAACTCTTGATCAACTGCAAGTCACTAAGCCTGCATTCGAAATCTGGGTTAATACTAAGAATTTTATTACTATGAAAATTCTTCATGGTAACTGGTCCGAAGATATAGCTTTTTTGATAAGTTTGATTTTATCTCATCATGTCTGTTCTTCAGTTGTCTTTTCTCGCAACTGGCAAAATCAATATGACATTAGCCAGTATTGTAAAATTTGGGTACAATATTGCATCGAGAGAACTGTCACCATGTTTCAAATATTCCGTTGGGATTTGCTAGATGGAGTTGAATTAGCAGTTCAGAATGTGCCTGAAATCAAGCCACGGAGGTCTGATATCTTTCTAGGAATCGAGATTGATCCTATTGCTTATCTAACACGATGGGAAGCTAAAGACACTGAATCTCTATTTCCAAGGAAACGTCTTTATGTCACAGCAGACACCATCAAGTTCGATACCGGACAAGCATCTCGTGCTCCTATCCAAAAGGAATCTACTATTCAAGTGGTAATCGACAAAGGAAAAGAAAAAGTAGATGCCGATGCGTTCACGGAAAAAGAAACCCTTTTTATCGACATGTATCAAGATGCTCAACCCAATAATGTAGATTGGGAGAAAAAGTACCTTGATATTTTGGAAAAGCATTATTATGACACTCATCCCACATCCGATACGGATGAAGATTCGGACGGCTGAGTAATCAGCCCCTACTTTTACTTTTGTAGATGCGCATGCGGGTGCATCTTTTGTAATTATTGCTTTACTTTATTGTATTCGAGCTTATCCGAGTAGACACCGCCATGACCAATCGATGTCAGGCAAGGACCCTCTGGATGCTCTTTTAGTGTATAAATAGGCATAGAGTAGTATAGTTTTGGCATCGTGAGTTTGCGAGCCATAGTGAGTTTTTGAGTGTGTGTGCTATCCAAGTCTGCTCTTGACTTGTTGTATTAATGGTGTGTAACATTTTTACTTGAATTAATATTGAAGCCTGCTGGGCCGCCAGTCTGAGGACTGTTCTTCCAAGAACATCGTTGTTGGAGATTGTAAGGCGGGTTGAAAAGCGCCAAGGAGTCGCGCTGTACGCATTTCTCAAGTTGATGTGAGGAAAACTTTTGGCATCAGCGTCCACTTCAGATTATTCATGTAAGTTACGATAGTCCATCCATCTTGTTTACAAGTTTTCAGAGCTCCCTTTATTTTCTGGTATCAGAGCGTGTCTTAAATAGTCTGGTCTTAAACTGTTGGTTTCAGAGCCCCGTAATCGATCTTGTCTTGCCCTGTTCATAGCCCTATTTTATAATTCTGTCCCTGAATTTATAGACAGAGCCTCCAGAAAGCCAGGTAGCCTTCGAATTACAAAGCTTTGGCTTGTAACTTTGATAAAAGCTTTCTGAAGTCAATCTCTGGTTTAAATTCATTATGGCCCGTTTATTGCGATCCTTCACTACTGTTGAGCGTAAAGTTGTCAATGAAGTCTCTTCTCGTTCTGTTGAGTCTGAAGTTCCCGAGTCTGAGAATGATAAACATGAAGTAGTTGAAGACCCTTCTAAATGGACTCCTCCTGAGCTCCATTCGACTGATATATATAAATTACCCATGAGTTTTCTGCTTCGCAAAAAGAATTTTTTGAAAGAGGTCGAAATTACAATTAAAATTTCTGGTCCGTCTGTTCAAATCCTTGCTCTCAATCTGTTTTCCGATGATGAAATTAAGCAATTTCGTCAGTATGCTCGAGATGGAAAATACTTTTATTTACATTTTGGGGGGATTAGAATTGGACTTGCTCCTTTATTTCGACATGGTATCAATACTCCCTGTATAGTTGAACTATTTGATACACGCCATCAGACATATGATCATGCCCGTATAGGTACTATAATGGGAAATCTGTCCACTGGATGTCAATATGGAACTATCTATCCAGATTATGCAATTAGTCTGACAGATACTCATCTTAAGAATTGTTGGAAATTATTATCTGGTGTCCAAGGATTAACAATGGCAGAAGAAAGTGAATATCTTTCTTTGATAGGTCAAGCCTCTTTTCAGTTGACAAACACTGCACATCCTAAACTGAAATAGTCTTGTCTTAAAGTCTTAAAGAGTCTGTCTAAAACTGTTGGTATCAGCAACAAGACTTCTAATGTGGCTAAACCAGATAAGGCAACATTTTGTCTTTCTTCCGGGGTAGCAGAAAACCACCAATCCCATACAATACCAACCATACGTTTCTCAGCAAGTAAGAAAATAGAAAAATTATCATATTTGGAAACTACTTGCATCTGATAGAGCGCACCTATCCATATCCTTATTGAATCTGTAGGATTTTTAGACCTATCCAGATCTAACACATATCCAGACATATTTGCAGAGAATAAATCTTCTTCCAATTTAGGATATTTGGGCTCTGTCTGTCTATTGGCTTTTTGTAGAGATGGTTTAATAAATGAAGGAAATAATGTAGCAGCATTTTCAAAAGTAGCAAGTTCAGTTTTACTCTTAAAAGTTGGAAGACTTTTAGCTTGAGTTTTAACAAAACTGACTTGACTGTTACTTGACTCGGCTTTATCTTCAGTATCTTCTTGATCTTCTTCTTGGGATTCAGTATCTTCCCATTTGGCAGGAACTTCCATAGTTCTAGAAAACTGAGGAGGCATTGCAGCTCTTTTCTTCTTAGCTTTTCTACGCTTTTCTTTTTCAGCTCTTCTCTGTCTATCTGCATCTTGTTCAGACTGGAGGAGCCGAAGGTTAGCTAAGATTTGTTCTGACTGGCAACCCAAATCATCTAAGACTTCTTCAGCATGGGCTGTCCAGGTAGTTAAATAATTCCCAATTTGATAGACTTGATCAAGATCATTTTGATTTTGTGAATTATGCTCTATTAAAGGAGCACAATCAGCACGAGTTGTAGGTTGCTTTGACTGTGAAGAAGTGGTGCAAAACTTTGTTCGAGGCGGCCATTTCACACCTTTTACAAAACGCTTGTTTGCATGATTCCATTCTTCGAAAGGAGCATAAGTATGCATTCGGTGCATTTTTTGGACAACTGGTAAAAAAGGTTTATGTTCAGGTATATACAATTCATTGGATGATAAAACAGGTTCTGAAACTGGTTCAGAAGAATATACAGGAGCAGGAATTTCTTGGAGAGTTGGGACGGATTGACTGCTTGAAGCAAAAGTAGTAGGATCAACAGGAAACACATATTTCTTGGGCCTGGTGACTGGACGAGGAACTTGTGGTCTTGGTGGAATTAACTGTACATGACCATCATTGATAGTTACTCGTTTAGTTTTTAGTTCAGGCTTGTGGGTGTCATTTATTGCTTTGTATTGGAAGTACCAATTACTAGGCAATTCTTCTTGATCATATAAGACACCTTCTACTTGGGCATTTGACATTCCAACAGTTACACAGTCTTTCAAGACAGGCTGTTTCAGTTTAGGATGTGCAGTGTTTGTCAACTGAAAAGAGGCTTGACCTATCAAAGAAAGATATTCACTTTCTTCTGCCATTGTTAATCCTTGGACACCAGATAATAATTTCCAACAATCCTTAAGATGAGTATCTGTCAGACTAATTGCATAATCTGGATAGATAGTTCCATATTGACATCCAGTGGACAGATTTCCCATTATAGTACCTATACGGGCATGATCATATGTCTGATGGCGTGTATCAAATAGTTCAACTATACAGGGAGTATTGATACCATGTCGAAATAAAGGAGCAAGTCCAATTCTAATCCCCCCAAAATGTAAATAAAAGTATTTTCCATCTCGAGCATACTGACGAAATTGCTTAATTTCATCATCGGAAAACAGATTGAGAGCAAGGATTTGAACAGAAGGACCAGAAATTTTAATTGTAATTTCGACCTCTTTCAGAAAATTCTTTTTGCGAAGCAGAAAACTCATGGGTAATTTATATATATCAGTCGAATGGAGCTCAGGAGGAGTCCATTTCGAAGGGTCTTCAACTACTTCATGTTTATCATTCTCAGACTCGGGAACTTCAGACTCAACAGAACGAGAAGAGACTTCATTGACAACTTTACGCTCAACAGTAGTGAAGGATCGCAATAAACGGGCCATAATGAATTTAAACCAGAGATTGACTTCAGAAAGCTTTTATCAAAGTTACAAGCCGAAGATTTGTAATTCGAAGGCTACCTGGCTTTCTGGAGGCTCTGTCTATAAACTCAGGGACAGAATTATAAAATAGGGCTATGAACAGGGCAAGACAAGATCGATTACGGGGCTCTGATACCAACAGTTTAAGACAAGACTATTTAAGACAAGACTATTTAAGACACGCTCTGATACCAACAGTTTAAGATAAGACTATTTAAGACACGCTCTGATACCAGAAAATAAAGGGAGCTCTGAAAACTTGTAAACAAGATGGATAGACTATCGTAACTTACATGAATAATCTGAAGTGGACGCTGATGCCAAAAGTTTTCCTCACATCAACTTGAGAAATGCGTACAGCGCGACTCCTTGGCGCTTTTCAACCCGCCTTACAATCTCCAACAACAATGTTCTTGGAAGAACAGTCCTCAGACTGGCGGCCCAGCAGGCTTCAATATTAATTCAAGTAAAAATGTTACACACCATTAATACAACAAGTCAAGAGCAGACTTGGATACACTCAAAAACTCACTATGGCTCGCAAACTCACGATGCCAAAACTATACTACTCTATGCCTATTTATACACTAAAAGAGCATCCAGAGGGTCCTTGCCTGACATCGATTGGTCATGGCGGTGTCTACTCGGATAAGCTCGAATACAATAAAGTAAAGCAATAATTACAAAAGATGCACCCGCATGCGCATCTACAAAAGTAAAAGTAGGGGCTGATTACTCAGCCGTCCGAATCTTCATCCGTATCGGATGTGGGATGAGTGTCATAATAATGCTTTTCCAAAATATCAAGGTACTTTTTCTCCCAATCTACATTATTGGGTTGAGCATCTTGATACATGTCGATAAAAAGGGTTTCTTTTTCCGTGAACGCATCGGCATCTACTTTTTCTTTTCCTTTGTCGATTACCACTTGAATAGTAGATTCCTTTTGGATAGGAGCACGAGATGCTTGTCCGGTATCGAACTTGATGGTGTCTGCTGTGACATAAAGACGTTTCCTTGGAAATAGAGATTCTGTGTCTTTAGCTTCCCATCGTGTTAGATAAGCAATAGGATCAATCTCGATTCCTAGAAAGATATCAGACCTCCGTGGCTTGATTTCAGGCACATTCTGAACTGCTAATTCAACTCCATCTAGCAAATCCCAACGGAATATTTGAAACATGGTAACAGTTCTCTCGATGCAATATTGTACCCAAATTTTACAATACTGGCTAATGTCATATTGAGATTGCCAGTTGCGAGAAAAGACAACTGAAGAACAGACATGATGAGATAAAATCAAACTTATCAAAAAAGCTATATCTTCGGACCAGTTACCATGAAGAATTTTCATAGTAATAAAATTCTTAGTATTAACCCAGATTTCGAATGCAGGCTTAGTGACTTGCAGTTGATCAAGAGTTTTAATCATGGAAATCTTCTCTGCTAAGAATAGCTTTGGAAACTCCTTTAGCCACGAAGTTATTTTTCTAATTAAGTCTGGATTATCAACAAGATTAGGACCTTCGAGCTGAACAGAACTGTACATCTGATCAAATGGATTTTGAGGAAGAGGGACTCTGAATTCAACACTGTAGTGATCCCATGGAGAAGTGTAAGTTCTGAGATATTGAACTGTCCGTTCAACACACTGTGAAGCTCTGATTACCATCTTCTTTTGACACCTACCATCTTTGATTTCCCAATCAGCAAAAGGTTGAAATAATTCATACTGAGGGAACGAATCGGTTGCATGAAATTGTGCATCAATTCTTTGTAAATAGGCGGCATCTAGTTCTTCAAATAGATCAGAGATACGTAAAGAAACAAGGAACCTTTGTACTTTTTCACACATATTTATTTCTGCAAGATCTAGCATCTTGGCAGAGTTATATACAGAGAGTGCAGAATCTACAACACCTATAATCTGATAATAATTCAAAACTGATAAAACATGGATTGCTTGATCAGTGTAAACCTTGGTCCAAAAGTCATCTAAAGTTTTAAAATATATCTTGACTTTCATGTTTGGTAAGGGATAGACTTTAACCAGTTCTTCGTCTAAACCTAAAAATGGACCAATGTTCTTTGCTTGCCAGGCTTGGCAGTTTTGTATCCACTGATTTCGGCGCATCCGTAGACCAACAATCTTTTTGATCTCTTCACAGAGATCACTAGCAATTTGTTGCAGAATTCTCCAACGTTTGACAAATGTGATGAGAGAATCTTCTTCATCCAGATAGAAAGGACTGGGTCTTGAGACCATACCAAAAGCTTTGTTCATCTCCCTGGTCAATGCATCAGCCAAAAAGTTAGAATTGCCGGGTATCCATTCTACATCAAATTCATACATTTGAAACCACATCTGCCATGCTAATAACCTTCCTCGAGCTAACTGTTTATCTATTTTGGCATTGAGGAAATATTTGAAGTTCATGGAATCGGTTCTAATGAGGAACTTAGCAGGGGCTAAATAAAGTTCAAATTTCTGAATTCCATTGAATATGGCAAGGGTCTCTTTTTCGGCGGGAAAATATTCCTTCTGATGTTTAGAGAATTCACCAGAGGCATAAGCACATAAAACTTCTTCCACCTTATTTTCAATGGTTACCCTTTCTAAGAGTGTAGCTGACCAAAAGTTATCAGAAGCATCTGTCTGTAAGATTAAAAAGCCATTTCCAGGAGGTTTGAGAGAGGGTAGCTTCTGACATTCAGCTTTAAGATTCTTGACTGCAACAGTAGCATCAGGAGACCAGCCACCATTAATAAATTGACGAATAGGGGCTGTCTTTGTAGATAAATCTGGAATATATTTATGAACATAGTTTAGAATACCCAAAAACCTTTGGATCATCTTCTTGTCGGCAAGACGATCGGGAAACTCAGATAACTTAATAAGTGAGTGAGGCTGCATCTGAATTTTACCTTCTTGCATTTGAATACCGAGGAATTCTATATGGTCTTGGAATAACACCATTTTCTTTTCTGAAAGAACTAGACCATGATTCTTTGCTTCCTCCAAAAATATATGCAAGTGTTTAAGATGGGATTCTAAATCACTGCTATGTACAAGAATGTCATCAATATATACAACTATAAACTCATATTTACCAAAAATATGATCCATTCTTCTTTGAAAGAATGCAGGGGCATTCTTCAAACCGAACGGAACGACTTTCCACTGATAAAAACCAACAGGGCATGTGAAAGCTGTCTTGTGACGATCTTCTTCAGCAATCTGAATCTGATAGTATCCTGATTTCAAATCAAACTTACTAAAAATCTTAATACCATGTATTTTACGCATGATAGTCTCTTGTCTTGGCAATGGATAATTAAAGCACTTAGTTATTGCATTAAGAGGCTTATAATTAATTACCATTCTATCTTTGCCACGAACTATTTCAGAATGATTTCGAACCAGAAATGCGGAGCAGGAATAATGAGATTCACTGCGTTCAATTAATTGAAGATCTAATAACTCTTGGATTTGCTTTCTCATTTCATTTTCTTCAGCAGGAGTACAAGGAATTAATTTACCTGTAACTCCATTATCATGTAGAGTAATGATTTCTTGTTTAGGACTAGCTGTAGTCCAAAACGTCTGTGGATTTGTAGAACAACATTTTAACAATTGATCAAAAATATCATTTTGTGCAGTTGACCAATTCTGATCTCTATTAGCCTTTAAAGTTGACTGAGCTTTAGCTTCATAAAGTTGTAAAACTTCAATCCAGTCACGAGATACTTTTTTAGGCTTCTTAGAGTCTACCTTCTTTTGGCTTGGATTCTTGCGGACTTCTGAATCTGCAATATTTAATCTAGGGACTGATATTGCCTTCTTTTTGACATTGAAGATAATTTTATCTTCACTGATGGTAACAGGAAGGACGAAATTGATGAAAGGCATTCCCAAAAATAAACTAGCAGAATTGTCATAGTGTTGTACCGCTGAGATTTTGACAATAACCCCCCCCAACTTCATAGAAACATTATCAACATAGTGGGTAAGGTTGACCGAACCACCAATGGTTTCAGAAACTATGATATGCTGTAAAGGTTTCCACAAACCTTTGAATAAGGAAGGACGGGCAAGATTGTTCGAACCACCAGTATCGATGAAGGCATCGACACTAATCCATTCACCTCTAACTTGAATTTCTACAGGAATATACAAAAGCTGATTTGTTTTTATCATTTTCTTGTGAAACTGAGTGGCTTCATCTAAAGCAGAATTATTTACAGAAAGTGCAGGAGACTGTGAGACTTCTTTAGGATAAGGACAAAGAGAATTCACCAGTGGTTGTGGAGACATGGAAGGAAAACGGGGTTGGGAATTCACAGTGTCAATAGAGAGAAGTGTATCAGTCTCTGAAATGTCTGAAGAGGATTCAACATATTCATCAGTCTCAGACAAATCACTGTAATGAGGATCATCTTCCCAATCATCTTCTTGAGAAGTGGATGCGTGAACATTCATTTTTTGGCTATATTCAGCTGATATATCAGGCTCTGAATCAGAGGCATCAGTAAGAATATAGACATAAAAAACATCATCTTGAGATTCAACAACAGACCATTCATCAGCAAACTCTTCTATATCAAAACATGCTTTCATTTTTCCAGAAATGCTTTTGGGACATTTTCTAGCAAAATGACCTTCTTGTTTGCAAATGTAACATCTGTCTTTGTCATCATTTCTTTGCTGCCTTCTACGCTTGACATAGCGGTATCTTCTAAACGGCTTTCTTGGATTGCTTACCCTTTTTGGTTTGTATTTGCCATATCTCTTAGATCTCTTAGATCTCCCTTTTTTGAAAGGAGTCCAGGGTAATACTTCACGGCAAACATTCAAATTTGGAGTGACTGTACTAGCTTGTTTCTGCCAACATAAGTATTTCACCTTTTCTTTAGCTCTAAATAGAAGATCCACCCAGTAGATCTGATCTATTCTTTTTCCTTGATTATCTAAATCTTTAGAAATCATATCACCAAGGTTTCCAGGGAGCTTAGAGAGAAAGTAAACTTTTTGACTAAAATCATTATTTAGCTTAGCTTTAAACACTTTTCCCATATATTCATGACCAAAACTTTCAAGATCTTTAAGATCTTTGCATTCCATTCGGGAAAGATCAGTTAAAAGCTATCTGACTTCATCAATCGGCTCAGGAACAAATTGTGTCAGCAACAAGACTTCTAATGTGGCTAAACCAGATAAGGCAACATTTTGTCTTTCTTCCGGGGTAGCAGAAAACCACCAATCCCATACAATACCAACCATACGCTTCTCAGCAAGTAAGAAAATAGAAAAATTATCATATTTGGAAACTACTTGCATCTGATAGAGCGCACCTATCCATATCCTTATTGAATCTGCAGGATTTTTAGACCTATCCAGATCTAACACATATCCAGACATATTTGCAGAGAATAAATCTTCTTCCAATCTAGGATATTTGGGCTCTGTCTGTCTATTGGCTTTTTGTAGAGATGGTTTAATAAATGAAGGAAATAATGTAGCAACATTTTCAAAAGTAGCAAGTTCAGTTTTACTCTTAAAAGTTGGAAGACTTTTAGCTTGAGTTTTAACAAAACTGACTTGACTGTTACTTGACTCGGCTTTATCTTCAGTATCTTCTTGATCTTCTTCTTGGGATTCAGTATCTTCCCATTTGGCAGGAACTTCCATAGTTCTAGAAAACTGAGGAGGCATTGCAACTCTTTTCTTCTTAGCTTTTCTACGCTTTTCTTTTTCAGCTCGTCTCTGTCTGTCTGCATCTTGTTCAGACTGGAGGAGCCGAAGGTTGGCTAAGATTTGTTCAGACTGACAACCCAAATCATCTAAGACTTCTTCAGCATGGGCTGTCCAGGTAGTTAGATAATTCCCAATTTGATAGACTTGATCAAGATCATTTTGATTTTGTGAATTATGCTCTATTAAAGGAGCACAATCAGCACGAGTTGTAGGTTGCTTTGACTGTGAAGAAGTGGTGCAAAACTTTGTTCGAGGCGGCCATTTCCCACCTTTTACAAAACGCTTGTTTGCATGATTCCATTCTTCGAAAGGAGCATAAGTATGCATTCGGTGCATTTTTTGTACAACAGGCAAAAAAGGTTTATGTTCAGGTATGTACAACTCATTGGATGATAAAACAGGTTCTGAAACTGGTTCAGAAGAATATACAGGAGTTTGAATTTCTTGGAGAGTTGGGACGGATTGACTGCTTGAAGCAAAAGTAGTAGGATCAAGAGGAAACACATATTTCTTGGGCCTGGTGACTGGGCGAGGAACTTGTGGTCTTGGTGGAATTAACTGTACATGACCATCATTGATAGTTACTCGTTTAGTTTTTAGTTCAGGCTTGTGGGTGTCATTTATTGCTTTGTATTGGAAGTACCAATTACTAGGCAATTCTTCTTGATCATATAAGACACCTTCTACTTGGGCATTTGACATACCAACAGTTACACAGTCTTTAAAGACAGGCTGTTTCAGTTTAGGATGTGCAGTGTTTGTCAACTGAAAAGAGGCTTGACCTATCAAAGAAAGATATTCACTTTCTTCTGCCATTGTTAATCCTTGGACACCAGATAATAATTTCCAACAATCCTTAAGATGAGTATCTGTCAGACTAATTGCATAATCTGGATAGATAGTTCCATATTGACATCCAGTGGACAGATTACCCATTATAGTACCTATATGGGCATGATCATATGTCTGATGGCGTGTATCAAATAATTCAACTATACAGGGAGTATTGATACCATGTCGAAATAAAGGAGCAAGTCCAATTCTAATCCCCCCAAAATGTAAATAAAAGTATTTTCCATCTCGAGCATACTGACGAAATTGCTTAATTTCATCATCGGAAAACAGATTGAGAGCAAGGATTTGAACAGAAGGACCAGAAATTTTAATTGTAATTTCGACCTCTTTCAGAAAATTCTTTTTGCGAAGCAGAAAACTCATGGGTAATTTATATATATCAGTCGAATGGAGCTCAGGAGGAGTCCATTTAGAAGGGTCTTCGTCAGTTTTAGACAAGACTATTTAAGACACGCTCTGATACCAGAAAATAAAGGGAGCTCTGAAAACTTGTAAACAAGATGGATGGACTATCGTAACTTACATGAATAATCTGAAGTGGACGCTGATGCCAAAAGTTTTCCTCACATCAACTTGAGAAATGCGTACAGCGCGACTCCTTGGCGCTTTTCAACCCGCCTTACAATCTCCAACAACGATGTTCTTGGAAGAACAGTCCTCAGACTGGCGGCCCAGCAGGCTTCAATATTAATTCAAGTAAAAATGTTACACACCATTAATACAACAAGTCAAGAGCAGACTTGGATAGCACACTCAAAAACTCACTATGGCTCGCAAACTCACGATGCCAAAACTATACTACTCTATGCCTATTTATACACTAAAAGAGCATCCAGAGGGTCCTTGCCTGACATCGATTGGTCATGGCGGTGTCTACTCGGATAAGCTCGAATACAATAAAGTAAAGCAATAATTACAAAAGATGCACCCGCATGCGCATCTACAAAAGTAAAAGTAGGGGCTGATTACTCAGCCGTCCGAATCTTCATCCGTATCGGATGTGGGATGAGTGTCATAATAATGCTTTTCCAAAATATCAAGGTACTTTTTCTCCCAATCTACATTATTGGGTTGAGCATCTTGATACATGTCGATAAAAAGGGTTTCTTTTTCCGTGAACGCATCGGCATCTACTTTTTCTTTTCCTTTGTCGATTACCACTTGAATAGTAGATTCCTTTTGGATAGGAGCACGAGATGCTTGTCCGGTATCGAACTTGATGGTGTCTGCTGTGACATAAAGACGTTTCCTTGGAAATAGAGATTCTGTGTCTTTAGCTTCCCATCGTGTTAGATAAGCAATAGGATCAATCTCGATTCCTAGAAAGATATCAGACCTCCGTGGCTTGATTTCAGGCACATTCTGAACTGCTAATTCAACTCCATCTAGCAAATCCCAACGGAATATTTGAAACATGGTAACAGTTCTCTCGATGCAATATTGTACCCAAATTTTACAATACTGGCTAATGTCATATTGAGATTGCCAGTTGCGAGAAAAGACAACTGAAGAACAGACATGATGAGATAAAATCAAACTTATCAAAAAAGCTATATCTTTGGACCAGTTACCATGAAGAATTTTCATAGTAATAAAATTCTTAGTATTAACCCAGATTTCGAATGCAGGCTTAGTGACTTGCAGTTGATCAAGAGTTTTAATCATGGAAATCTTCTCTGCTAAGAATAGCTTTGGAAACTCCTTTAGCCACGAAGTTATTTTTCTAATTAAGTCTGGATTATCAACAAGATTAGGACCTTCGAGCTGAACAGAACTGTACATCTGATCAAATGGATTTTGAGGAAGAGGGACTCTGAATTCAACACTGTAGTGATCCCATGGAGAAGTGTAAGTTCTGAGATATTGAACTGTCCGTTCAACACACTGTGAAGCTCTGATTACCATCTTCATTTGACACCTACCATCTTTGATTTCCCAATCAGCAAAAGGTTGAAATAATTCATACTGAGGGAACGAATCGGTTGCATGAAATTGTGCATCAATTCTTTGTAAATAGGCGGCATCTAGTTCTTCAAATAGATCAGAGATACGTAAAGAAACAAGGAACCTTTGTACTTTTTCACACATATTTATTTCTACAAGATCTAGCATCTTGGCAGAGTTATATACAGAGAGTGCAGAATCTACAACACCTATAATCTGATAATAATTCAAAACTGATAAAACATGGATTGCTTGATCAGTGTAAACCTTGGTCCAAAAGTCATCTAAAGTTTTAAAATATATCTTGACTTTCATGTTTGGTAAGGGATAGACTTTAACCAGTTCTTCGTCTAAACCTAAAAATGGACCAATGTTCTTTGCTTGCCAGGCTTGGCAGTTTTGTATCCACTGATTTCGGCGCATCCGTAGACCAACGATCTTTTTGATCTCTTCACAGAGATCACTAGCAATTTGTTGCAGAATTCTCCAACGTTTGACAAATGTGATGAGAGAATCTTCTTCATCCAGATAGAAAGGACTGGGTCTTGAGACCATACCAAAAGCTTTGTTCATCTCCCTGGTCAATGCATCAGCCAAAAAGTTAGAATTGTCGGGTATCCATTCTACATCAAATTCATACATTTGAAACCACATCTGCCATGCTAATAACCTTCCTCGAGCTAACTGTTTATCTATTTTGGCATTGAGGAAATATTTGAAGTTCATGGAATCGGTTCTAATGAGGAACTTAGCAGGGGCTAAATAAAGTTCAAATTTCTGAATTCCATTGAATATGGCAAGGGTCTCTTTTTCGGCGGGAAAATATTCCTTCTGATGTTTAGAGAATTCACCAGAGGCATAAGCACATAAAACTTCTTCCACCTTATTTTCAATGGTTACCCTTTCTAAGAGTGTAGCTGACCAAAAGTTATCAGAAGCATCTGTCTGTAAGATTAAAAAGCCATTTCCAGGAGGTTTGAGAGAGGGTAGCTTCTGACATTCAGCTTTAAGATTCTTGACTGCAACAGTAGCATCAGGAGACCAGCCACCATTAATAAATTGACGAATAGGGGCTGTCTTTGTAGATAAATCTGGAATATATTTATGAACATAGTTTAGAATACCCAAAAACCTTTGAATCATCTTCTTGTCGGCAAGACGATCGGGAAACTCAGATAACTTAATAAGTGAGTGAGGCTGCATCTGAATTTTACCTTCTTGCATTTGAATACCGAGGAATTCTATATGGTCTTGGAATAACACCATTTTCTTTTCTGAAAGAACTAGACCATGATTCTTTGCTTCCTCCAAAAATATATGCAAGTGTTTAAGATGGGATTCTAAATCACTGCTATGTACAAGAATGTCATCAACTATAAACTCATATTTACCAAAAATATGATCCATTCTTCTTTGAAAGAATGCAGGGGCATTCTTCAAACCGAACGGAACGACTTTCCACTGATAAAAACCAACAGGGCATGTGAAAGCTGTCTTGTGACGATCTTCTTCAGCAATCTGAATCTGATAATATCCTGATTTCAAATCAAACTTACTAAAAATCTTACTACCATGTATTTTACGCATGATAGTCTCTTGTCTTGGCAATGGATAATTAAAGCTCTTAGTTATTGCATTAAGAGGCTTATAATTAATTACCATTCTATCTTTGCCACGAACTATTTCAGAATGATTTCGAACCAGAAATGCGGAGCAGGAATAATGAGATTCACTGCGTTCAATTAATTGAAGATCTAATAACTCTTGGATTTGCTTTCTCATTTCATTTTCTTCAGCAGGAGTACAAGGAATTAATTTACCTGTAACTCCATTATCATGTAGAGTAATGATTTCTTGTTTAGGACTAGCTGTAGTCCAAAACGCCTGTGGATTTGTAGAACAACATTTTAACAATTGATCAAAAATATCATTTTGTGCAGTTGACCAATTCTGATCTCTATTAGCCTTTAAAGTTGACTGAGCTTTAGCTTCATAAAGTTGTAAAACTTCAATCCAGTCACGTAATACTTTTTTAGGCTTCTTAGAGTCTACCTTCTTTTGGCTTGGATTCTTGCGGACTTCTGAATCTGCAATATTTAATCTAGGGACTGATATTGCCTTCTTTTTGACATTGAAGATAATTTTATCTTCACTGATGGTAACAGGAAGGACGGAATTGATGAAAGGCATTCCCAAAAATAAACTAGCAGAATTGTCATAGTGTTGTACCGCTGAGATTTTGACAATAACCCCCCCCAACTTCATAGAAACATTATCAACATAGTGGGTAAGGTTGACCGAACCACCAATGGTTTCAGAAACTATGATATGCTGTAAAGGTTTCCACAAACCTTTGAATAAAGAAGGACGGGCAAGATTGTTCGAACCACCAGTATCGATGAAGGCATCGACACTAATCCATTCACCTCTAACTTGAATTTCTACAGGAATATACAAAAGCTGATTTGTTTTTATCATTTTCTTGTGAAACTGAGTGGCTTCATCTAAAGCAAGATTATTTACAGAAAGTGCAGGAGACTGTGAGACTTCTTTAGGATAAGGACAAAGAGAATTCACCAGTGGTTGTGGAGACATGGAAGGAAAACGGGGTTGGGAATTCACAGTGTCAATAGAGAGAAGTGTATCAGTCTCTGAAATGTCTGAAGAGGATTCAACATATTCATCAGTCTCAGACAAATCACTGTAATGAGGATCATCTTCCCAATCATCTTCTTGAGAAGTTGATGCATGAACATTCATTTTTTGGCTATATTCAGCTGATATATCAGGCTCTGAATCAGAGGCATCAGTAAGAATATAGACATCAGAAACATCATCTTGAGATTCAACAACAGACCATTCATCAGCAAACTCTTCTATATCAAAACATGCTTTCATTTTTCCAGAAATGCTTTTAGGACATTTTCTAGCAAAATGACCTTCTTGTTTGCAAATGTAACATCTGTCTTTGTCATCATTTCTTTGCTGCCTTCTACGCTTGACATAGCGGTATCTTCTAAACGGCTTTCTTGGATTGCTTACCCTTTTTGGTTTGTATTTGCCATATCTCTTAGATCTCTTAGATCTCCCTTTTTTGAAAGGAGTCCAGGGTAATACTTCACGGCAAACATTCAAATTTGGAGTGACTGTACTAGCTTGTTTCTGCCAACATAAGTATTTCACTTTTTCTTTAGCTCTAAATAGAAGATCCACCCAGTAGATCTGATCTATTCTTTTTCCTTGATTATCTAAATCTTTAGAAATCATATCACCAAGGTTTCCAGGGAGCTTAGAGAGAAAGTAAACTTTTTGACTAAAATCATTATTCAGCTTAGCTTTAAAAACTTTTCCCATATATTCATGACCAAAACTTTCAAGATCTTTAAGATCTTTGCATTCCATTCGGGAAAGATCGGTTAAAAGCTGTCTGACTTCATCAGTCGGCTCAGGAACAAATTGTGTCAGCAAGAAGACTTCTAATGTGGCTAAACCAGATAAGGCAACATTTTGTCTTTCTTCCGGGGTAGCAGAAAACCACCAATCCCATACAATACCAACCATACGTTTCTCAGCAAGTAAGAAAATAGAAAAATTATCATATTTGGAGACTACTTGCATTTGATAGAGCGCACCTATCCATATCCTTATTGAATCTGCAGGATTTTTAGACCTATCCAGATCTAACACATATCCAGACATATTTGCAGAGAATAAATCTTCTTCCAATCTAGGATATTTTGGCTCTGTCTGTCTATTGGCTTTCTGTAGAGATGGTTTAATAAATGAAGGAAATAATGTAGCAGCATTTTCAAAAGTAGCAAGTTCAGTTTTACTCTTAAAAGTTGGAAGACTTTTAGCTTGAGTTTTAACAAAACTGACTTGGCTATTACTTGACTCGGCTTTATCTTCAGTATCTTCTTGATCTTCTTCTTGGGACTCAGTATCTTCCCATTTTGCAGGAACTTCCATAGTTCTAGAAAACTGAGGAGGCATTGCAGCTCTTTTCTTCTTAGCTTTTCTTCGCTTTTCTTTTTCAGCTCGTCTCTGTCTATCTGCATCTTGTTCAGACTGGAGGAGCCGAAGGTTGGCTAAGATTTGTTCTGACTGACAACCCAAATCATCTAAGACTTCTTCTGCATGGGCTGTCCAGGTAGTCAAATAATTCCCAATTTGATAGACTTGATCAAGATCATTTTGATTTTGAGAGTTATGCTCGATTAAAGGAGCACAATCAGCACGAGTTGCAGGTTGTTTTGATTGTGAAGAAGTGGTGCAAAACTTTGTTCGAGGTGGCCATTTCCCACCTTTTACAAAACGCTTGTTTGCATGATTCCATTCTTCGAAAGGAGCAAAGGAATGAGTACGGTGCATTTTTTGAACAACGGGTAAAAAAGGTTTATGTTCAGGTATATACAATTCATTGGATGATAATACAGGTTCTGAAACTGGTTCAGAAGAATATACAGGAGCAGTAATTTCTTGGAAGGTTGGAACAGCTTGACTACTAGAGGCAAGTGTAGCAGGATCAACAGGAAACACATATTTCTTTGGCCTGGTGACAGGACGAGGAACTTGTGGTCTTGGTGGAATTAACTGTACTTGACCATCATTTATAGTTACTCGTTTAGTTTTCAGTTCAGGCTTGTGGGTGTCATTTATTGCTTTGTATTGGAAGTACCAATTACTAGGCAATTCCTCTTGATCATATAGGACACCTTCTACTTGGGCATTAGATAGACCA
>APFE030627676.1:0-10407 GCA_000404065.3 Pinus taeda
TTGTTATGACTGTGCCCCATAGAATCCCTCTATTGTTATTTTTGTGGCTTTATATTATTATTGTTAGGTCGGCTGGTTTATATTGTGACTCCTTAGACTCCTATTATAGAAAGGAGGTTTTGTCATTTGAATCATCTAAGAATTGTTCATTTATGTAATGTAAAGGAGGTTTCCCCCTTGAAGAGGCTGAATTCTAAGGCGTTGATCTATCTTTTCTATCTTTTCTTGAGCTGGTTTCATAACAATGACTTTACAGTCATGGGTGATACTTTGGAAGAAGCTTTACATAATCTTGAGAAAGTTTTGCAGAGATGTAGAGAAACTAACCCCTCATTAACTAATGAAAAATGTTTTATGATTATGAATGAAGGTATTGTTTTGGGTCATCATGTTTCTGGTGCAAGAATAAAATTTGATTTGGCAAAGTTTGAAGTCATTGCAAAGCTACCCCCACCAACCAATCAGAAGGGAGTCCGAAGTTTTCTTGGACATGCAGGCTACTATAGAAGTTTTGTTGAAATTTTTACAAAAGTAGCACTCCATTATTTAAATTGTTGACTAAAGAAGCTGAATTTCATTGGGATGATGAGTGTCAAGCTACATTTGATACACTCAAGGAAAAATGTTCTTCATCATCAGTATTGAGAGGCCCAAATTAGAAATCACTTTTTCATATTTCGACTGATGCCTCTGATTCAGCCATAGGAGCAGTATTGGGACAAAAGGAAGATCTGGTAACCCATGCTATTTATTATGTTAGTAAAAACTTAACTCCTACAAAACTGAATTATATGGTAACTGAAAAATAATTCCTTGATGAGATTTATGTTATTCATAAGTTTAGACATTACATCACTAGCTATGAATTTTTTGTACACACCGATCACTCTGTCGTTCGATATCTCATGAATAAACTAGTTACTAATGGTAGGATTACTAAGCGGCTTTTGTTGCTGCAGGAATTTGACATTCGATATTGGATAGGCCTGGAAAGAAAAATCAGGTAGCTAATTTCTTATCTAGAGTCAATCATGCAGGTGAGGATGTTCCTGTTAACGATAGCTTTCTTGATGAAAATTTGTTTGCTATTTTTGTTAAAACACCCTAGTTTGCATACATGGCCAATTACCTTGCTACAAGAAATTTGCCTCCTTAGTTTTCATCTAATTAGAAAAAGAGAATTATTAGAAAAAGTGTTGATTACTCTTGTATTAAGGGAGATATTTTTTTCACTGGACCTGATTTAATTATCCACAAGTGTGTTCGGGAAGACGAGATATATGAAATTTTGAGAGCATGTCACGATGAATAGTGTGGAGGACATTTTGTAGACAAGAGAACAACCTATAAGATCCTTTGCTTAGGTTACTATTGGCCAAGTATTTTCAAAGATGCAAGGGAATATGTCTGAAAGTGTGACAACTTCCAGAGAATGGGGCGGCCTGTACAATCATATGAGATGCCTTTGTAGTCACAGGTTCTCATAAAACCTTTTGAGAGGTGGGCTCTTGATTTTGTAGGTCCCATCAACCCTATGTCCAAAGGTAAGAATTATATTTTAGTTTGTACTGTTTGTGTTACAAAGTGGGTGGAAGCAAGAGCATTTCCTAGAGCAACAGAGAAAACAATGGTAGATTTAATTATTTATTTTTTTTTCTGATATTTTTGTAGGATTTGGGGTAATTGGAGAAATAGTCATTGATCAAGGTACTCAGTTTGTATCACAGCTTATGAAAGGAATTGTGCAGAAATATTAGATTACTCACCGGAAGTCCACCCCTTATCATCCACAGGCCAATGGGTAGGTGGAATCAACAAATAAGGTGTTGGAGACAATCCTTACCAAGACCGTGCAATTACATAATAAGGATTAGTCTGACCGACTTCCTGAAGCATTGTGGGCCTACCGAATTACATGGAGAAATACCATTGGCTTTTCTCCATATGAATTGGTGTATGAAAAGCAAGTTTTATTTCCCATTGAAGTTCATATCAAATCTTTTAAAATGGCAGCAGATTTGGGAATAAATCTTGATGAAGCTTAGCAACAAAGAATCCTCTAGTTCAATGAGTTGGATGAAATTAGGCGGGATGATTTTCAACATACTGACTTGATTAAGCAACAACGGGCTAAATGGCATGATAGATACATTAAAAAGAAGTAGTTCAAAGAGGGAGACTGGGCATTGTTGTATGATTCTAAATTTAATAACTTTAAAGGAAAACTTAACACACATTGGTTGGGCCCCTATGAAATTGAGAAAGTATTTGATAATGGATTTGTTCGAGTTAAAACCATTGATGACAGGGATGTTACCTTCTTGGTGAATGGGCATGGACTCAAGTTATATCAAAAACCCCAATCTAAGGAGGAATTTGTGGAAGAAATTGTGAATAAAAGAGAGCTGGAGATGGTGAGAGAAGGGATCATTCCTTCCACTATCTCCTCTTGATTTCCTGTTGACCCAACGAGCTCACTTTATTCCTCCTCATGCTTGGTAAAACGTGAGAGTAATTTCTATTGGGTATAGGTTTATTCCTTTTTCCGGGCACAATGGACTAATTACGGAAAATGAACCCCCTGTAGTCTTCTTTTCCAAGTATTTCAGACTCTCTAAAAATGAAATCTGGTGAGCATGGACTGCCCTGGGGTCGTTAAAATTACAGGTCAGTAGGTTCTCTCAATAAAATTTTGTTCTCAGTTAAATCAGGATTGCTTGTGTTGGACTGATGTGGGATTTCTTAAGGCCCTCCTTCTAACAATCTTGGCCTATTGAAATACGCAAGTTATTTGGGTGTAAGATCAGAGCCTTATGATGCCTTGAAGCTTGTATGCCCCAATGATAGGCTATCTCGCCAGCAGAAATGGGGAATCACTATGGCTCCTTGATTGTTGGATCCTACAGAGGGGGTTCAACATCAGCACATTAATTCACACCCGATAGGATGCATCAAGGTACCTTAGTCCTCACTCTCATTAAAGTTGATGGGCCTCTCATTGGTTAACAAATGACCTCAATATATGGTAATCCAATGAGCTTATTGCACATTCAAAATTAGCACCTTTTATTCAAGTGTAGTGAATTGTACACAAGTGAGGGAGAAGTGTTAGTTGGTGGTTTGATTTTCTATAGAAGCTTCGCAAGTCATGGTCTGATTTCCTGAAGAATCTCCACAAGTCATGGTCCAAATCCCTATAGAAATTTCGAAAGTCACAGTTTGATTTTCTTGAAGATTCAGTAGTGTGGTTCCATTTCCTGCAGTGACACCCTAGTTTTATGAGAAAAAAGCATAGACATAGCATTAATTTAAAATTATTTAAAAGTACTGACATATTTTTAAATACTAGTTGAGGTCATGAATTGTGAAATCATATATCTGATTTAATTATTAGGTGGGTTATCATCTCAAGGACATGCACACATCATCTGAAGTACTAGACCGTTGGAAGGTATAAAGGTAAAGTACAACTGACGATGGGACACTTGAGGTAAAGGGTAATTAACGCTTTTATTTTTAATTATTTGTATGATTTTTCGGCTATGGTCACCCTTGCGGAAAAACGTAGTCGTAATCCGGTATATTATGAGTCTAGCTTCTCGCCTGATCACCATGATTCTAAAACTACCATTATACGCACTCCCCATATCTTCCTGCATGTTGGATAATGATCATGACCCGTATCTTGAAAATCCCATGCTTTGCGATCACTTTATATAATAAGCCCTCCCTTATTGCACGAGTTTGTTACAAAGCTTAAGACGATATTTCCAAAGAAGCGCATACGCCCTTTGTATTGTAAGGGCCTTGGTATTGTAATACTGTATAAGGAACAAGATAATTACACTCAGTGTGGAGCAAAGACATGGGGGAAATATTTTCCATTGAGACAAGAAAACTCACATGTTTTTCTGAGTTTTGCATTGGTGTTGATGGATGTAGACTTAATCACTGTGAAAAGCACAGATATGTGAAAGGATGGAAATATGTCCCTCTTAATTCAAAGGGACCTCATCCAATTCCAACGTGCCAAGAGATACACAATGAAGGGAACATCATTTCACTTGATCATGATTGAGTCTCTAATATTGTAAGGGAAGGTATGTGGCTCATCTATAAATAACAATTTCATCTATAAATTGAAATAGTGAACGTATTTAATTAATACATATTTTGTATTTTGTTTTAGGTGATGTTTTCATTGTCACTACCCCCACAAGAAATTAAGAGAATGTGGCCTACTATTTTGATGTGATGTACACATGTCAAAAGTAGGTTGGTGAGACCACATGAAGATGGACAATTCACATAGCAAATTGGTGACCTGGTTGTGATGGGATATTTTTTTGAAAAGGTTAAAAAGTAGACTAATCACATCATTTATAGAGATTTAATGTCTGAATATATATCTTGTCAATAAAATCATCTAGTCATAGCATCTCAGATCAATCTCAGAGAAATAAAAGCAAATAAAGGTGAACCAAGGAGATGGAAGATGACAGAAACAAACCATGAACGTGTTATGGAGACTTGCCTTCCTAGGAGCCATTGGCAAGATGAGTAGATGATGCAAATAGCAAGCCATGAATCTGAGTCTATAATAGTCAAGTGTAATATGATCTAGTATAAGAGATCTCAAATGTATGATTTTTGTAATATATAAATGTGACAGTTGAATACTCTTGTAATTTTGAATAGAGAAATGTTTCCCTCTTATTTAGGATGGATTCATAATGGCATACATATATGTTATATAAACTTTAGTATCCTTTAGGTGCTTAAGTTTCTAAAGTACACCAAATTTCAAGGAGGTGATTTAGAATCAATAGGGATTTAGATTTAGATTTAATTAAAATTTGTTATCTTAAATTTTTTAAATGTTGTGTGTATAGTATTCATGTTGAGCATGCAAGAAATTTTATAAATCAATGTACATGTCACATATTTGGTTTCTAGAAAATCCATTTCAGTATGTAACAACCAAGTTGATATGGTCCATTTTACTTAGAATGAAAATTCAACAATCTAAGTTATGAACAACATTGAAGTATTTTTATGTTATCAATAATAAATATGTCATGTGTCAGTTTGATATATATATATATATATATATATATATATATAATATATATATATATATATATATATATATTATAATATATAATATATCGTAATACACTATGGAGGTTCTGAAGTGCGACAATAATGGAGAGTACGGGTGATAGGTCATGGAGCCAGATTGCTGCAGCAGATGGCAAGCACCGAATCGACCATGTAGGCTGGTCCCTGGGCCGCGGTCTACTCTCCTTTATCCTAGTTCTCCTGGCTTGATGCTGTTTTACCAGGTTTACTGCGTAGGGTTTACCTTCATCGTGACCCTTCGTTTAGGGCTGCCTCCCTTGATTTTACCTTTCTCTGTCGGTTACAGGTAGCTGGCGATAACTTTCCTTGACAGCTACGGACCTCGATTTGGTAGATTTCATCTATGTAAAAGTGATAATGAGGATATTGAACACCTCTTCCTACATTTCCCACTCACTTAATAGCTATGGAATGGCTTCCTGAGTTCGATCTCTTTTGCTTTGAAATGGCAGGGCCCTAATCTTTCTGATGCTTGGAACTCGTGGTGCACAACCAACTCAGCCATACTTCAAAACGTTCTGCTTCTAATTAGCTGGGCCATTTGGATTGCTAGAAACCAAGCCATCTTCCTCCAAACACCACCTCATTGGCCTTCCATTACTTCAAGGCTTCTAGCTGATTACAGATCCATCCCCGATGAGGAAGACCATCCGAACCAAAGGATTATTACTCTTGAAGTCATTGACCAATCCCACCCTTGGGCATATTTTGATGGTTCAGCATAGGAGATGAGCTGTGGGGGTGGGGCTATACTTCACCTATCTGTTTCTCATGTTTACAAAATACAAATGGGCCTGGGAAGGGGAACAAACAAATTTGCTAAGCTCGTTTCGACAAAAAACATCATTATTTTTGCACTATCCAAAAACTGTCCTCAATTACAATTATTTGGAGACTCTCAAATTATTTGTAACTAGTTGAATAAAACAGCATGCTGCAATGCATACACATTATAACACATATTGGATGAAGCACACAGACTCATATCACAATTTGATGTCTTCTCTTGCCGTCACATTTACAGGGAACGTAACTCAGCTGCTGACAGCTTATCCAAGGAGGTGGTGCTCAAGGATGACACTAACTAGTTGATCATGGAGGAAAGAGACGATAGCAACTATCAATATTACCACAAGCCATTCATAGAGCTTGGAATATGAAAAAAACAATAGAGATTGTAATTTTTTGTTTTTTGTTTTTTTTGGATCTATAGCTGAAAGCCATATGTAATTATTCACTACTTTTATTTTCATTAGTACAGACAGTTTCAGAGCTCTCTGTGAAGAGCAACATGGTATTTTACAGACCTTCCATATGTTTTTATCTAAAAGCCTTAGATGGCGAACATAGTTTTGAATGGGCTAATGAAGGACAGGCTATGCCTGAATATTGAATATGCAACGCATCTGCAAAATGCAATTTATTTATTAATAAAGGAAGTGCGACTTTTTCCACGGTATATATATATAATATAATATATATATAATATATATATATATTATATATATATATATATATATATATATAATATATATATATATATATATATATATATATATATATATATATATATATATAGATATAGATATAGATATTAGATATAGATATAGATATAGATATAGATATAGATAATAGATATAGATATAGATATATAAGATTTTTTAGATAACCTCAAAAGAAATAAAATCATATAAAATAAATTAGTATTTTACATCTTTACATCTAAATTAAAATCATTGTAATTTTTAACATACATTGATTGTGCACTAGAAGACACTTACTACAAGCTAAAATGAAAACTAAAATATATATTTTGTAAAAATTTACTTCTTGAATGTTCTTAATTAAAGGTCTTAAGATAAAAAAAATTAATTGAAATACATGGATAGACAAGTAAATTTAGGAAAGTGCATAAAATTATAGAAACATATCATTAATTGTTTAAATTAATGTACATTGACTGCATTAAAAGACACTTTCTACAAATTCAATATTAAATTGACGTACATGATATATTTTAGTTCATTTTAAGTATTAAATTGATTTTCATCATAGTAATATTATACTTATTTGTTAGAAAATTGTATATTACAGAGCAATGGAACACAAAATATTGCGGAAAAAACACATAAACACATAAAACAAGAGAGACATATATATATGTGGTTCACCCAATTTTGGCTACCTCCATGGAGAAACAACCAACCTTGACTAATATATTATCTATCAAAATGAAGAGACACAACATACATCGAATCTGTTATAATTTCCTCTTCACTCTCACACAACCTCCTCTCTCTCTTTTAGAATAATCATATACAACTGAATTACAATTACCTCCTATAAACAAAGGGTTGGCTTCTAGGGAAAAAACCATAAATTAAAATAAATTCTACCTTCAGATCATTCACCTAATCAACGACCCATATTGACAATGAAATTACAATATTTTACAACACATTTTTCATCTATTTTTGGATTCCGGTGGAGTGCCCCCAAACCTCCGCTGGGGGGACTCTTTAAAAGTAACCGTCGCCGCCCCATTTGGACCCCCATGGAGGTTATCATATGGGAAATGTTTCCACCCCATTTAGGAACTGAGCTCCAATGCGACTGAGACCTATGAATCAATAAGATAATCACGCTCCACACCCAAAAATCTCCCACTTGGAGACTGATTATAGGAACTCCACTGTTGCTTCATTTGTTGGAAAATGCTTCCACTTTGGACCTGGTTGTTTCTCATCTTTATCATCATACTTGAATACCAATTGAATTGAGCAAGATCTTAGTTTCTCCCTAGTTACAACTTTTGCTAACATTTCTATAGGATTATAGCTAGCGTGTATCTTTTCTAGTTTCAATTGTCCATCTTCCAACACTGACCATATGAAATGGTACTTGAGTTTTATATGTTTAGTCTTGGAATAAAATGATGAGTTATTTGCAAGATGAATGACACTCTGGTTGTCACTGTATAACCTGCCCATCTCCTCCTTCTTACCCAACTCATCCATAAACCTTTGTAACAAAATCATTTCTTTACTAGCCTTTGTAGCAACAACATACTCTTCTTTCATTGTTAAAAGTTCAACAATGTTTTACAATTTTGAAACCCAACTAACCACTACTCCACCTACATTAAACATATACCTTGTGGTGTTCCTCCTGTTATCTTTATCACCTGCCATATCTGTGTCAACATATACCTCTAGAGCAATGTTTGAACCACCAAAACATAATGCTTGATTTGTGGTACCTTTCAAATATTTGAGAATTCACTTCACGGCCATCCAATGCTCTTTTCCTAGATTGTTCATATACCTTCTTACAAATCTTATTGAATGTGTAATATTATGCCTTGTGTAGACCATTTCATACATTAAGCTTCCAATTGCGGATACATATGGAACTTTACACATATATTCCATCTCTTCGTGAGTCTTGAAATAAATCTCCTTCCTTAGTTTGAAATAGCTAGCCAAAGATGTACTAACTAGTTTTTCGTTTTACATATTTAATCTTTCTAACACATTTTATGTTGGAAATGACAATAAGAAATGCTAAAAATAACATTTTTATAAATAGCATTTCAGGATATACTCCATCTTTGTTGGAAATAGAAAAAAATAGAAATGCTAAAAATATAATTTCTATAAATAGCATTTCGGGATAGATTCCAAATTTAATTAGTCCCTGAATTAAAATTCGAATTTAGGCTCACTAGCTATTTGAAAAATAATTAATTAATTCATCTTGAATTAATTAGTTGGAGAAAATCAAACATGAAGTCTATGTGAAGACATGCAACAATTATCCCTTTGATTGAGGAAGCTATCCCTTAATTAAGGAGATAAGGATGAGCTGTATTTGAGTTGTAATTATTTATCTGCGTTAACTGAGTTAAGTCTAGTTAAATTATTTCCAAACAGTTGGAGGAACTAATTGTGAGTTCAGTCAGTTAATGCATGCATGCATGCAACTAGTGTTCTCCAACATGGAAAATTTTAGGGGCGAATGTTCGCCTTTTGGTGAAATTAAGGGGTTTTAAATTTTTAGTGGGGGAATATTTTGTATCATAGTATATTTATGGGAGAGGGTAAAAAAGGTAAATTTAGCTCTTGAAATTAGGAGTTACAACCTTCCATTCGTATAAAACCTCTTTTTATACTTACTTAAAAGGTATGGTAAATAAATAAAAATATAAATAAACTAGATGTATGGTAAATAAATAAAACCTGTTTTTATATTTAGTTCATAACCCTCTTTCTATTTATGAAGGCTCAAAAAAGAGGTTTTATTTAAGTGAATCCTATGGGCCAAATACCATATTTGTAAAAGAGGTATGGTAAATTAATAAAAATATAAATAAACCAAAGGTATGGTAAACAAATAAAACATTTTTTATATTTACTCCATAAGTCACCTTATATTTACAGCACTCAAACCTATGGGAAAAATACTATGGGCCAAATACCATGGGCTAGATTATTATTAATACCATGCAAAAAAACATTGTTTTTTTTTCTTCTAAATAAGACTAATTCTATTAACAAGGTAAAGATGTATAATTACAGCGTGACTGAAGTCAAGATCTCTGCACTCAGGAGAGGCGTAACTATCAAAAAAAGCAGATGAAAATACTGTTTGTTTGTAGTAATGTACCAATTTCCAGGACCTGCGCAGGGGTCCGGACTGAGATCCACAAGATAATGCAAAATTAACAAAAATGCCAGAAAACACCAGAAAACCACTAAACTGATTGCCTTACAGGCTTGCCTAGTGGTGGAGGACACACTGCAAAAAGAAGAGGCTTGAGTGAACGAACTAGTCATCAAGATTCTCTTCCACGATACGGCACCAACCAAAATTTGGCATATCCCTTGCTTGAGCCACATTCTGAACAGAGGGGTCAGGGTCAGCCATGTCCACATCCTGAGCGCTGCGAACCTTAACATTCACATCCTGCCGCAGAGAATTTCCAACATCCATCTGGAGGGAAGAAGAAGGAGTCGTGATTGCCCCCGTGCCCCCAAGATAGATACCAGAGTCTTCAGTTTGGCTGTCTTCATGGAAAACCACCGAGAAATTGTAGGAATTTACAGGGTAAGTTCCTCAGACAAAACACCAAAAGGACACCGCTCAAAAATAGATCACAGATCAATACACCAGTATTTTGACGTGGTTAAAACCCTCAAAGAGGGAAACAGTCCACGGCCTGAGCCAACGCGGCCACTTCAGGCAATTTATTAATAAAATAATGAA
>APFE030627676.1:16803-74028 GCA_000404065.3 Pinus taeda
AAATATAAATAAATGAGAAGTATGGTAAATAAATAAAACATTTTTTATATTTACTCCATAAGTCACCTTATATACATGCAAGGGTGTAAACAAATAAAAATATAATAAAGTGGGGGTATGGTAAATAAATAAAACGTCTTTTAATACTTACTCAAAAGGTATGGTAAATAAATAAAAATATAAATAAACTAGACGTATGGTAAATAAATAAAACCTCTCTTTATATTTAGTCCATAACCCTCGTTCTATTTATGAAGGCTCAAGAAAGAGGTTTTATTTAAGTGAATCCTATGGGCCAAATACCATATTTGTAAAAGAGGTATGGCAAATTAATAAAAATATAAATAAACGAGAGGTATGGTAAACAAAAAATAAATAAAAATTATATTTACTCCATAAGTCACCTTATATTTATCAACACTCAAAAAATGCGTTATATTTAGGAGAAACCTATGGGCAAAATACTATGGGCCAAATACCATACGCTAGATTATTATTAATACCATGCAAAAAAACATTATTAACCCTAATATTAGTATTAATAAAAATAAAAATGGCACATGGTATTGACCCATGGTATTCACGTGGAATGTAGCCTATTTAAATGGGGGAATTAAACCGGGATAGATCCATCTTTACTCTAGATCTACTAAGCCCCTAGAGGGATCAAATATTGTGATATGCAAACTAGCATAGAGTGAAAAAATATTTGATCCCTCTCGAGGCTTGGTGGATCAAGAATAAAAATGGATGTTGTAATTTAATGTATGTTAAACATTTTAACTTGGTTAAAAGAAAAAATAAAATAAAAATCAATTATTAATTTTTATAAATTAAAAATAGTAATTTTTAAGCTCCAGGTTTATGATAACCCGTGGTATTGACCCATGGTAATACCATGGTATTCATGTGAGCATAGACTATTTAAAGGGGAAATTCTATCTTAGATCCATCTTAATTATGTGTCTACCAAGTGCTCAGAGGGATAAATAGATTTCATCCCCCTCAGAGTGGTAGATGTGGAGTTAAGATGGATATAGGTTGGTTTTTATGATAATGAAGATATTAAATAGACTTAGGAAATTATATTGTAAAAACATCTTAAGGTGAATGGTTAAAGCTACATTTAGCCACTTCACAAAATTTAGTAAAAAATACCAATATCTCCATTAATATTGGTTTTTAAATTTTTCTGATTTAACAAAAAAAATTCAAAACAATGAAACCTTATCACTCTTTCTGCATCACCCTCATAGAATAATTCTCACCATTTTTCAAACATTCTCAATATGATATCTTCGTGAAAAAGTTTAGGTACTGATGTTGGATTACTTGTTTGAAAAATAAGTTGTTTTGTACAACCTTTCATCTTATGTGCTATTCTTAGTTTGTCCTAATGATCTGTAGGGGTTGGAGCCACAACACCATATTTTCCTAAAAGGTGGAGATTATTCACCAAAAAGGAAATTAATCTACATGTTACAAAGCTGTTAAAAAATGCGAGACCTATGAGGGTAGTGAATTATGCTAATAAGCAATTTAGATTGGGAGAGATGTAATTAAATGTTATTATTTAATTGAAAATTTCAAATTAAAATAATAATAAATCTACATTCATATATTCATATATTGATTGGAAGGATTCTCACAATGGTCAGTTCTTTCAATTAGATCCCCTTCAAGCCCTTGGGATACCTAATACTTTCTTATATAATATAGTTGGGGCTTGCTACTTGTTGGCGTGTTGGGGTAAACAAACTTGATGTGTTGTTTTTTTTTTTTTTTTTTTTTTTTTTTTTTTTTATCTCGCAGTTGGAGTCTATGGAATAAGAAAGAAATTTGATAACTTGAAAAAAGTGGTAGCTTGACAAAATTTGTAGAGAAAAGATTAATCTCTCCTACCTTGATAGAGCACGTTGTCAATATCAACATCTACAAGAACTTTGTTATGGAATATTATCAAAACTAATAGAAGGATATGAAAGAGTGTATTGTAAGAACCTTACAAACACAACCACTGAAACTTGGAACATTGTTTCTAGGAAGAGAAAATTATGTTTCCTTTTCCAAACATATATGTTAGTATATTACAGTTTAATGAATATGTTTTTTTATTATCATATATGGTTTCATACTTTAACAAAACATTCACCAAGACTTCACAATGTTTTATTATTCAGTAAAAGATTTGCCAAGATCTTACAAGATTTTATAATTCAGTGAAAGATTCTCCATCACTATACAAGATAATATAATCTGGTGAGAGATTCGCCAAAAAAGTAATATATACATATTATATTATTGATAAAATCGCCTCCCATTTTTCCTATGTATCATGGGGATTAGCCCATTTATTATACATATAAATTTAGGGTTGTTCTTAAAATTTTCCCTATTCTCCAGATAACTGAATATTCTCTCATAAATAACTCATGCATGTCAGTTCAGAGAAAGACCCAGTTGAGATTAAAGGAAGGGACAGTGTACTATCAGTTAGAGGAATTTTCCTATATAGGAAACTCATCCATGCAGAAAGAATTATCTCCTTCAGGATTGCGCAGTTATTTATGAGATTGGTGAGTTGTGTGAGAGGTGAATTCACACAGGTGGCAGCCAGAGGAGCCAGGAGAAACTGCACAAGGAAATAGGAGGCTTGGAGGACTAAGGGAAGGCATATGTTGTGTCTATTCAGTTTATGAGCAGCATTGAGGGATTTACTGAGAGCTAGATAGCTTGTGAGCTAAAGCTTTGTGTAATCTAGAGATATTTCCACTTGTATGATAATACAGAAATTGGGGTTTTTAGCTGTGGCTTTCCCCAGAGTATTCTTCTGTGTTCATGTGTGATTTCTCATTCTTTGTTATATGTGTTCTATTTGATCTTGCTAAAAATCGATTAAGCTTTCACAAGTTTGTTTGTAGAAGTAGATAAAGTATTTTTCTTTAGTATATTGAATTATCTGGTGATCTATAGTGGGAATTTCTACATGGTATCAGAGCAAAGGTGATCAAAGAAGAGAAAAATATACAAAGAAGGGAGAAGTTCAAAGGTTGAAGTTCTTGATTATAGAAATCGAATTCTTATCACATCTCAAATTTCACCGATGACGTTCAATGAGACTTGAGAGGTGTGCAATGATGCGGGATGCAGGGAGTTGATGCAACAATGCAGAGCTAAGAGAGGGAGCACTTGTCAGTGGCAAAGGAAGCTTCAGCATCAGAGGGTGTTTCTAGCCCAACAGGGAGGTCAGTTGAGAGATCAATTGCTTACTTCTCAGTAACTGAGTTGCAGTGCAATAGTGGGCAGCACGATGCAACATGATGAGAGGAGGTGCAGTGCAGATGCAATGCTGGGAGATAGGACTAGCAGCAACACAGATGCAACAGGAGGAATCAGTGTGATTGATGCAATCAGAGATCAAAGTGACAGAGGTTAGAGCAGTCAGATACTGAAGAACACAGAGGTGTAGAGTTTTCAGTTGACATAGGCAATAACAGTCAGAGACTTTGATGACAGACACATCAGTCTGATTCAGGTTGGATTTTTTTGTTTCTAGAGTTGCTGGAGCAACAACACTTGAGAGAAGTTTTTCATGTAGAACATTCCAAGGGTTCGGGATTGGGTTCGAGTTGAATGGCTTTCTTGTTGAGAGGGAGTGTTGAAAATGGCAACAAAAAATGCTAAAATTAGAAATACAAAAAATAACATTGCTATAAATAACATTTTAGGATATACTCCAACTCTGTTGGAAATAACAAAAAATAGAAAATCTAATAATAACATTGCTATAAATAGCATTTCGGGATAGATTCCAATTTTAATTAGTCCCTGAATTAAAATTTGAATTTATTCTCACTGGATTTTTGAAAAATAATTAGTTAATTCATCTTGAGTTAATTAGTTGGAGAAAATCAAACATGAAGTCTATGTGAAGACATGGAAATTTATCCCTTTGATTGAGGAAGTATTTGAGTTGTAATTAATTAGCTCAGTTAACCGAGTTAAGTCCAGTTAAATTAGTTCCAAACAGTTGGAGGAACTAATTGTGAGTTCAGTCAGTTAATGCATGCATGCAACTAGTGTTCTCTAGATAACTGAATATTATCTCATAAATAACTCATGCATGTCAGTTCAGAGAAATACCCAGTTGAGATTAAAGGAAGGGACAATGTATTATCAGTTGGAGGAAGTTTCCTATATAGGAAACTCATCCATGTAGAAAGAATTATTTCCTTCAGGATTGCACAGTTATTTCTGAGTTTGGTGAGTTGTGTGAGAGGTGAATTCACACAGGTGGCAGCTAGAGGACCTAGGAGAAACTACGCAAGGAAATAGGAGGCTTGGAGGACCGAGGAAAAGCATATGTTGTGTCTATTCAGTATATGAGCAACATTGAGGGATTGTACTGAGAGTTGGATAGCTTGTGAGCTAAAGCTTTGTGTAATCTGGAGATATTTCCACTTGTATGATAATACAGAGATTGGGGTTTTTAACCAAGGCTTTCCCCATAGTATTCTTTTGTGTTCATGTGTGATTGATTTCTCGTTCTCTATTATATGTGTTCTATTTGATCTTACTCAAAATCGATTAAGCTTCCATAAGTTTGTTTGTAGAAGTAGATCAAGTATTTTGCTTTAGTATATTTCATTATCTAGAGATCTACATTGGGAATTTCTACATTTTCTATGTGATGGTGATGATGGTGGTGGTGGTTAACGTCCACTACGACCAAATTGGTCTATCGGATCTATAATTTTCTTAATTTTTAATTGTCTGGCTCCTTGTCTTTCTTGGCGAGATTGGTGTTGCAGCTTTCTTTTTTTTCTCTACGGTCTTCCAACTTCCTTTATCTTGCATCTCCTTCATCTCTTCTGGTTCTTGGGACATTGATGTCTTAGCTTCACGATCTATTGTGTTCATCCTTTTGAAGATAGTCGAAGAAGGAGTTTGGTCTAGGAGATCTGCTTTGCTGTTAAATGAATATTTTTGTTGGGCAGGGCTTTCTCCCTGCTTGTCTTGAGAGTTGTTTCTTTCTTACCCGATTTCTTGTTATTCATAAGTTTCTCGAGAGTATTCTTCTTTGATGACAATGTAGTGTTCTTTTTGTGGTCCTTCCCACCATGTAGATCTGTGTTGATTTTTTCTAGCAGAATTTTTCTGGGAGGCTTTTGGGCAATTTTTGGCTAGATGGCCTGTCTCAAAGCAGGATCGACATTTGAAGAGGACACTTTCATAATCGAGTTTCTGGTTCCACACATAGTCTTTACTTGTTAGGTGTATTTCAGTTAGGAATCTGGCACTGAATTCCATTTCCACACAGATGCATGCATAGGTGGTTCTCACATATTCCTCTGTTTCTAGGCACCTGCAGTAAAATTTCCCAATTGCATTTCCAATAGATTTGAGCGAGGAGGAATTCCAGAGATGCAAGGGTAGGTTTGGAAATCTCACCCAAATTGGTGCTGAGGTTATGACTATTTTTGAGGGATCGAATGATGGGTTCCATGGCTTCATGAATAGGCCTGAGTTTTCCCAAAACCAAGGGATGGAATCTAGAATATATTGTCTGCTTTCAGGGTTTTCAAAATCTACTATAAAGAAACCCCTAGCACAGGGGTAGATATTAATTTCATCAGAAATGATAGGCTTCCATACCTTTGAGATCCAATTGTGGGGAGCTGTCAGTCGCAGCCAAAAACCATTGAATCGACAAATTAGGGCACTTTCAGAAAAATTCAAAGCCTCATTGAGTGAGGCCAGGTCCACCTGGATAGTGGGAGCTAGGGTTCACTAACGATATGGGCATGAGCTTGCCTCCCAGAGGACGATGGATCTGAGCCAGCAGCAATTTTCGTCAAGCTGGGAGCCATCTGAAGAATGCTCTCCTGTTAAGTATAAAAATGTTTCTAAGAAATTTACAAAAAGGGAGCCACACACGCCGTTCAAATTTGTGTCTTAGATCTGCAAATCTAGAATATGCAGTCTACTGGCTGAAGGTCCTGCTAGAAGGCTACATAAGAAAGAATAAAGAACCCTAGATCACCGTAGTAATAAGCTGGCTGCAGAAGAAACAAAAGGGCTGCAGACACGCTGGCCGCAGAAGATACCCTAGATCGCCATAGTATTATATAGTATATAATATGGTATTGTCGTGGTTGGCACTCTATCGCTTAAGGTAAAGCATGCAGGTAGAAAAGCATGCCAGCTGTGACCGGTACAGAGCATCGATCTAGTCGTTGGCTTCACTCTGAGACAATGTTAATATGCGATTTTTCTTGTCTTTAGTTATTCTCATACCAAGGATTTGTTTTGCAGCACCCAAATTCTTCATTTCAAATGAATTTTCCAATTTATCCTTTGAGCACATTTATTTCTTACATGTTAGACCATGCAATAAGCATGTCATATACATAAAATAACAATATAATATATATTCCATCATTTTTTTTAAGATAAACACAATGGTCAGAGTGACATCTAGTATAACCGTTTTTTAGACATAAACCTGTCAAATTTTAGATACCACTACCTTGGAGCCTGTTTTAAGCCATACAAGCTTTTTTTCAATTTGCACACTAACTTCTCCTTCCCTTTGACCTCCTACCCTTATAACTTTTTTATATATATTTCTTCCTCCAAATTTCCATGGAGAAAGTCTATCTTTACATCTAACTTCTCAAGATGCAAATATTCTACTTCCACTAGACTTAAAATAGTTTTGATTGAAGTCATTTTAACAACAGGAGAAAAAAATCATCAAAGTCTATACCTTTCTTTTGTGCAAACCCCTTAACCAAAATTCTATCGTTATACCTCTATTTTTCTCCATCTTCTTCCTTCAACCTATAAACCCATTTATTCTACAATGTTGTTTTACCTGTATGTAACTTGACTTAGTCCCAAGTATGGTTATACATCATGGAGTCCATCTCTTATTCCATGGATTGCTCCCACTTCTTCTTGGTTTCTACCTGCATTTCTTCTTCATATCTTTCTAGTTCAACAGAATCAGTCAGTAATACATAATATAATGAAGGAGAGTATCGTTCAGGGGGTCTACTTATCCTGTTAGATCTTGTAACACCATTTTTAAGTTTTTGAGGTGCCAGTTGTTGTTGTGGTTGTTTTTGTTGTTGTGGCTGCTAATCATTATGATTTTCAGGCAGCTTTAATTTTCTTTTTTTTTGATATCTCATCAAACATTGGATATTATTTGTTTTCTTTTTCCTATTTCTTTCCCTACATTTGGACCATGTACTTGTCCTTTTCATTGAATATGACATCTCTGCTCCTAATGATTTTGTGATTTTCATAGTCATATAAGCAATAACCAAAATAATTAACACCATATCCAATAAAGGTACATTTATTTGGTTTTTCCTCAAGCTTTATTCTATTTTCTTTTTTAATGTGGACAAAGGCTTCACAACCAAAAGTCTTTAAAAAAGAGTAGTTTACCTTTTTACTTGTCCATGCCTCCTCTGGAATACCACCATCCAAGGAACTTGAAGGCCCTCTATTTACTAAATAAACAAAAATATCTACAACATCTGACCAAAAATGTTGCATGCAATCTCAAGCACCTTGCACGCTCCATGGTTATCTTGTTCATCCTTTTTGACACAACATTTTCCAGTGGGGTTCTTGGAACTGTCTTCTCTCTATGAATTTCATGATTTGAACAATAGTTATCAAACTCTTTGCTACAATATTCACCTCCATTTTCTGATTTGAGACACTTCAATTGATTTTCTATCTCATTCTCAACCAAATCTTTCCATTTATTGAAAGTATCAAATACATTATATTTATTCTGATACAATAAATCTATGTTTTTCTAGTTGCATCATCAATAAAAGTAACATAATAGCTAGAGCCACTAAGAGATGATACTTGAGAAGGTCCCCATACATCTTTATGCATAAGCTATAATTTTTCACTCTTCTTTTCCTTCCCAACTTTGATAAATAATACTCTCTTCTATTTTCATAAACACAATTTTCACAGAAATCCAAATCAACATGCTTCAAAACTAACAACAAATTTCTTGAGTGAAGAATATGCATCCCCTTCTCACTCATGTGCCTGAGCCTATGATCCAAGAGTTGCGCATTTGCTCCTGTGGTGGTTAAATAATTGATAGAATTGGAAATACAATTGCATAAATACAATTTACCAACACTTTATCCTTTTGCTATAACTAGGATCCCTTTAATGACCTTCCAATTTTTTCTGTAAAATTAGTTACACAACCTTCACCTCCCAACCACCCTATTTAAATTATATTTTTCTTCAGATATGGAACATGCTTTACCTACCTCAATATCCATTGGTTTCCATTCCATTTCTTTATAAAACTCTTACCCATTCCAATGATTTTACATGGTTTATCATCACCTAGAAGAACCTGTCCAAAATCTCCTTGAACATAGTCATGAAAATGTTTCTTATTAGGTGTGGCAAGGAATGAAGCCCCTGAATCAACCACCCATGCATCGATAATATTTTGTAATGAAAGAATAAAAATATATTGCAACACATCACTTGTCACATCTTCTTCATGATTGTTCTCTTGTTGTCCATCTCCTTCTTTTCCTTTTTGAGAATTGTAGTCTTTCTTCAGGTGTACTTTCTTCCCACATTTCCAACACACTAACCATGATATGGATTTGGATCTTCCTTTTCTTGATTTACTGCGATTTCCTGGGCTCCTTCCTCTTTCCATCTTTCTTCCCCTAGTCTCTGCAGTCAAAGCATTACGTAATGTCTCACCTGAGCTTTTCCACCACATTTCCTCACTAAGGATAGAACCAACAACATCAATAAACTTTAAAGTACTAGATCCAGAGACAAAGTTACTGATAACCATAACTAAGCCATTCCAACTTTCTCGCAATGAGCATAGAAACAACAGAGCCCTAACTTCATCATCAAAATTACCCGTACAGAACTTAACTGACTGGAAACTGAATTTAAATGATTAGCAACACATCCACCTTTTGACATCTTCATATTAAATAGATGCTTCACAAGAAATACCTTATTTGAGGATGAGGGTTTTTCATATAGTTTTTCCAATGTCGTCATTAAACCTTCTGTTTTCGTTTTCTTTGAAATGTTGAATGCCATCGATGCTGCTAGACACAACTGTATTATTCCTAGTGTCTTTCTGTCAAGAATCTCCCATTTTGCATTTTTCATACTTGCTAGATTCTTTGTTTTTCCACTCAATGCTAGGTAGAAATATTTTTGATACATATAATCTTTCATCTGCATCTTCCACATCTTGTAGTTTTGGTCATTAAATTTCTCGACCCTAAACCTACCATCTTCTACCATTTCTCCCACTTGAAGCAGGGACCCTTCTCTCCTACGAGTTTATCAGTGAAATAGACCTTCAACTTTAATAACAATTTTTAAAAAATTATATATTACAGAGAAATGGAGCACATAAAATATTACAAAAACACAAATACGAAAACACATAAAACGAGAGAGACACAAATATACATGGTTCGCCCAATTTGGGCTACGTACATAGAGAAACGACCAATCCTTCCTTTTACATTATCCAACAAAATGAAGAGATACAATCTACAACAAATTTGTCGTAATTTCTTCTTTGCTCTCACACAAAATCCTCTCTCTCTCTCTCTCTCTCTCTCTCTCTCTCTCTCAGAATAATCATACAAAACCGCAATGCAATTCCCTCATATAAACCGAGGGTTTCCTTTTAGGGAAAAAACCATAAATTAACATAAATTCTATTGTTAGATCATTCGCTTAATTAATGTCCCAGATTGACAATGAAATTACAATATTATACGAGGAAAATTTTCATCTATTTTTATTTTTGGGAGCACTACCCTCCAATCCCAACAAGGGGGGGCTCTTTAATAGTAGTCATCGCCTCCCCTTGGACCTCCCTAGAGGCTATCATATGAGCAATATTTACGCATCGTTTAGGAATTGGGGTCCAACATGAATGAGACCTCTGAATCAAGAAGATAATCAAGCTCGACACCCAACATTATTTCCTTAGTCTATGAAACTGGAATTCAAAATTGCTATTTTGTAACATTTTAGTTCTTGAATGTTTTTAATTTAAGGTTTTAAGTTAAGGAATCAATTGAAACATTTGATAGTCAACTAAACTTAGGAATGTTCATAAAATTATATAAAATTATCTAAAAACATATCCTTAATTATTCTTTTGGTATATTAAATTCCAATACATATGACTTATATAATGTGTTATGACTAAGCTACTGTAGATTACCTCAAAAGAAATAAAATTTAATAAAACAAGTTATTAGTTGACCGTTACTAGTTGAAGACATTTTTTAAAATTGAATTTAAAATGTATTTCAATCATATTTGTGCATTTTAATTGAACCATGAACATATATTTTAGTTTATTTTAAGCATCAAAATAACTTGCATCATAGTCTAAGATTGTACTTATTTTCTTAGTTTATTTCTTGAGAAGTCAAAATTGTTATCTTGATAGCTATGTATGAAAATAACTATCCATATGGAAATATGTACAAATTAAATTATACAAACGAACATCCACAAACTGAAATAATAAGCATCCATTAACTGAAATAGTGTTCATGCATCTATAAACTATCCATGTATGAAAATATATGAAGTCTATACATCACATGTGAATATGCCCTATGAAATGGGCATGAAAATATACAAACTATCTATGATCCACTCTAGAAAGTATCACTTCTAGAACTCTTATGTGTGTTTCGTTGCGTAAAGTAAGTGTCCATAATATTGTACTGTAATATAACACATTCAAATTAAAAATAACTAAAACATTATTTGTACAAATATAAACAACTTGGAAACAAATGACTTTGAATTTTACATTTAAATAGTCCCCTATTTGTGACTCAGTCAAGTGAAAATGGAAGTCAGGTGGGATGGGGATTTGATCAATTTGGGTTTGATGCTCCCCTGCCTATGGCTCAATGCCTCCATACCCAACATCCCGCTCATGTGTCCACATAATTGCAACATTGACACCCCTCTGCATGTGGGCCTATGTACACAATGACAAAGACAAATTATAATTAGTCTATAGATTGATTAGCATACATACATGTAACTTAAAAAAATAAAATTTTGAAATCTTAAGAATAAAAAACTTCACCTCAACTATTAATCCATGAGTGTTATGAGGTGGAGGTGGAGGTGGAGGAGACTGAACCATGGAAACGTGCACTAGGGGAGGCTTATTTGGCTTGTCAATTGCCCCTCAGATGACCTCATAAGCTGATCTATGTAGTTGGGTTGTGCATACATGTTATCATGAAATTATTAATTTAAATGCAATTCAATACAAACTATTAATATAAATAATGTAAAATTTGACAATAAGAGTCAAAAGTTTCATATATATATGTATATGGTATGTGTCATGTGGGTTGTTCACCCTCCAAGTTTCATGGATGGTATCACGAAGCATATGTGCATATGACAAAATTTTGTCATACGCTAGACTCTTGAGATATGAATTATCATGTAATGAACTAGTGGGCCACGAGGAAACGAACGTGGTTTGGTCATCTCTCCATGCAATAGCTAATGTCCTCTGCATACTATCTGTAATAGTATGCCTAGTCTTAGCACCAAGTTGTGATGTCTACACTAGCTCTGTTGGCAATGCCAGGCTCCAAGATGGTCGTGGAAATAATCTCGGAGGTGGTGCTACATGCGCAGGGCCCCTACGAGCCTCGACATGTTCATAACTATATCCCAAACCAGGTCCATAAAACTTAGATCTGGTGCTGGTGTAATTTGACATAATATGTAGCACAAAATATGCATATATATGCTTTGAAAAGTAAATGGGGACCTGGTCGTAGTGGGGGAACTAACCCCAAGCTCCAATGAATTGATCATAAAAAAAGGGGTCGCATCAACATTCTTAAAATATTTTAGCAGAATCAAACCAACATGTCTAACACAACATTCCGGAGGGATGTCAAAAAAATTACCACAAAAATTAATATTCTTAGTGGTGTCTTTCTCTTCCTTCCAAGTATTTGGGCCTCTAAACTCTAGCCTCCTAATCCTATGTATGTAATATAGGAGGTGGCTTTGTGGGCCTGCCCTTTGGTATCTCTCAATCAACTTGATAATGCTATCTAGCATCAGAGACAAACTACGCCTAGTAGGTGAACTAACAAACATTTTATCCAGCTCTCATTTGATCCATGTTTGGTGGACCTTCATATCCTCAATTGTGATACTGGCTATAACGTCGTTCCACAAAGGGATTAATACTGCACTTTGATCATCACCTTCACCCTGCTAAGGGTCTGCAAATCATAAACATAATTGATAATAATATATATATATATATATATATAATATATATATATATTATATATATATATATATATAATATATAACAAACTAGAAGCATAATAACATATACATTAAATTCAAACACATCAATTGAAGACAATTTAAAAATTAAAGACAATTTCAAGATATAAACACATGAAGTTTAAAGAGGATTTAAAATGTAAGATGTATACCTACAACAGGTGAAGAATGTCCACTATTAGTGTAGCAATATCATCAATAGAGATAGAAACACTGCCTCTCACACTTCAACTTGTGTTAGAGTGATGATCTATGAGTGGAACACACACTCTAGTATGACTACGTGATCTATTCTGACCATGTATAACAAATCCCCCAACACTTAGATAGACCGCAGTTGGGGAATGTAAGGGCTATGGCTCTGCAAATTACATATAATATATATAGAATAAGCGAAGAAAAAATTATTGACATAATTTACAGAATGTCGATAAGAAAACCAGTTATAAACTCATTTTGGAATAATCTAGGTTAAAGTCCTAAACTAAATAGAGTGTATATTTTGATAAATTATCAACCAAAGTATTGAGTTCCATGTATATACAATCGAAAAATGTGATCTTGAAAATATAACTTACACTTTTTCTCATTTATAAATAATGCATTTTATTCATAGAGTAGAAATATGTAAATATATGTAAAAAATTGAAATAAACGATTTTGCAAAACTAATAAAACTTCATGCCAACCAAATACTCCATAAGATAAGTTCTTATAATGTTTGGTTTTGACACATGACATGTACTAGGTGCAAGCTCACGAAGACAATGTTTTTGGTACCACACACTACATAATGAAATAACATGGTACAAATTAGAAAATAGTCAAAATGCTAACTTATTTGAACTTTAAATGCACTTTTCATCATGGATTTAATGTATGTATTAATAATGCATTGTTGAAACTATATATATATATATATGTGTGTGTGTGTGTGTGTGTGTGTGTGTGTGTGTGTGTGTGTTGTGTTATATAATTAAATAAAAATGTAGGAAGTGTAAGTTATAAAATTATTACTCAACTAATAAATTTAATAATATTGGGAACTAAGAGATATATAGTTGTCATGTACATCATTATATTAAATATTCTACAAATATAAGTAATGAAAATTTTAAGGAAAAGTATAGTTTATAGATCAACTAGGGTCTTAAAAAATTGTTGAGCATTAACCATGTTATTTTAAATTATGAAGAGCACATTATGTTAAATAATTATAAAACTATGTTAAATGTTATATATGTGTATGTGAGAGAAATGTAACTAGCAATTTCACTAGATGTTGCAAAGGAAACATCATAAGGCAATTGCATATAGCACTAATTAATGTTTCTTTGACAATTAATTAAAGATAGAAAAATATCAACAAAAGGCAAGGACTATGCTACAATGAAATATTACTACAATACTACTTCCTTGAGCCTTACAAATCATGAGGTCTATGTTGAAGTTAAAGACCTTTGATTATCCTAACATGAATGCCTCATAAATAAAGAACTGGATCATGATTTTCTACCTTCAAAATTAGAGGTCGTTTTGGTACAATTCCTCTATATTTCTTCTTGATCACTCCCTCCTGCTAAAGGAAACCTTAATCAGTACAAAGAAAAAAATTTATGGTTTGAAAAATGTGTCTACAAAGGAATATAAAAATTTTGTAAATAAATTTTTATTTTCTATGTGAATTAAGATCTACCCTTGAATAAAAAAATGCACACATCTCCAATCTGGAAATTGAAACCAAGAATAACATTAACTACACCTCTTCTTGAAAAAATTGCCTTTGTTTCTCTTTTGAATGTTGACTCATCTCAGTGTTATTTCCTTCATAATCCTTGAAACTATTCAAAAGATCACATTTATCTTTGCCACTAATTTCCTTAGTGTCTTCCATGTTTTTGTTTTAATCCAACATATTTTGCTTAAGTAAATCTAACCCATGTCATGCATTTGAAAATAATATAGAGATCGTTCAACAACATTTAAACCATTTTATCTTGGAAGTAAAAAAAGTGTGGTCCATAAGAGCTAATGTTATGTTTTGTTTGTCACAATGATTCAAAACTCGATTATTGTATCTCAATATTTACTTTCTTGTTGTTTGTTTTGTATATGAACCCTTTAGAAAAAAACACAGGAACATTTGATTTTACACTGTGTTTCTCACCTACAAATGAATAAGTGATAGGAAATCATAAGTAAATTGTCAAGCTTCATGTAGGTATGGACACGTGTGATATCTAGTACAAATATGACAATTTTCTAAAACAACCTGGATACAATATGACCAGAACACAACCAATTTATATAGAGAAATGTGTGCTTGCATGCAAGATGGGGAGAAAATTTTCGGAATGTCATTCATGATTTTTGAAATAGAGCCAAAAATATAGTTCTCATTAATATTAACAAACTTTATTTGTCACTAACGATACTTGTCATTATCAATATCGATGTGTGAAGATTAAACATAGAGAAAACAAATGTCATGATATTATAGATTATACTAATTCAATCAAGATGGGTAGGAGTAGAATACCAACCATTAAAAAAATTATTTGTTTGATGCAACACTAATTCAAACGTAGAAGATCAAACTTAGCCAATTATTGTGTGTTGAATGACATGTTGACCAGAAGACAAACAAAAGCAATGAGCCTGTGTGATTTGAATTTCAAAACCATAAAAGCAAAACATATTTAACCAAAGGAAATTTATTGCTTAATGCTTGAAAGGGTTTGAGAAATGTGTCAAGACCCCAAGAAAGACTATGATCTAACCATTTTCCATTTTAAATTCATGTTTAACTTAAAATCATGTTTCTTTTTCATGTATCAATAGGTTGAATATATTTCATGTTACATTCATGCATGTTTTTAAATAATTGGTTTTTCTGGAATCCAAAAAATTGATTTTCTTCCTCCACTCCTTCCGTCTCACTATATCATAAAAGCGAAAGTGTTTGAGATTCCCTCAAATTCTTTACCCTCATATATTAGATGTTGTTAATCTACATGGATCCTTTTTGGGAGATCCAAATTCTAATTTCATTCTTCCACATATTCAACATAATTTATGCATGGATGAGGTTTTCTCAACTTAATCATGATTAGAAAAACATTTCTTTAAACAGTTGGCAAGAAAACACTTGCATGTACCCTATGTTATTAACATCACCAAATAATAACACCAAATTTGAGTACCAACATAGCCGTTGGAGATAATCTTACATTTACATTATTTACATTATTACTATGTTTATGGATTTATAAACTAAAGTTTAATTGCTTATATGGCCGTCGACATTCACTGACGCAACAAGGGGTCTTAATGCAATAATGTGATCAAGCAATAGTTTCCTTATGTAGCGATGAACTTATCATCTTGGTTTTATTAAGACTATAAGTTCATTTCTTTATTTTTTTCATTAAGCGTGTGGGCTATTACTTGGCAAGTATATCTGTTTGGGAGTAGTCTAGCCTGGTGACAATTTCGCCCGAGAATTGTCGTCCATCACCACCTCGACATTTGCGTTTGATTCTTGGGACTTCTGTCATCTGTGTCTCCTGACCATGCGCGTGACCATGGTCAGGCCTATCCTTTCCCCTTCTGCGGCAATCACCTACCATCCCCGTCTCCCACAGTTTGTTAACTATTTCATTAATTCCTAAATTTTAAGATATAGCATTTAAAAAATATTAAAATATAAATTATAGATAAAATATGTTAATGAGAATTTTCACTTATATAAATTTATATTAATATTAAATAAATAAATAAAATTATAAATAAAAAAATTTCATTATAATTTTAATTTTATATGATGAAGAAGATGTGTCGTTCTTTCAAAAGAATTTTTAAATTTATTAAGATAAAAATATGTTTTAATATTGACAATGTAAAAAATATTTTTAATAATTGAGAGTTAGGGAGTTAGTGTGAGTTTAATAACATAATTGAGATTTAGGGATTTAGTGTAAGTTAAATAATTTAATGATTAAATAAGATGAGTGAACTAATAGTTAGGTGTTTGTGGGTTAGAGATAATTTAAATAATGAACTAACAAAAGTGAATATAAATATCTATAAGTTTATGTTTTTTAAATGTTCATATTTAGTTTGGATAATTAATTATTTCAACGTCTTTAACCCACTAACACGTAATTATTAATTCACCGATAATATTAATAGTTAAGTTATTAAACTCACACTAACTGCATAAATATCAATGAGTTAACATAATATTAATAGTTAAGTTATTAAACTCATACTAACTGCGTAAATATCAATGAGTTAGATGTTAGGGTTTACTAGATTAGAGATTATGGTTTTAATGGTTAAGTAGTGTTCATAGTAGTGAATTAATTTTAGTGGTCAAATATATGCTCATGGGTCCCTTGTCCCATAAACAAAGTGGTCTCATACACTATTTGGTACATATTGAGTGAGCCTAATGGTTAGAGATTTCATTGTAAGATAAAAGGTTAGGGTGGTAGAGTATGTACACCATATTAAACTATGTACACCTTCTTAGACTTTAGATTTATGAATTAGAGTGTTCACGATAATGAATTGACTTTAATGGGTCAGTGATTCATGTTTAATTTAAATTTATGTCATCAAATGGATTAAGTATTATAATTTTAATAACTTAATGATTACATAGGGTGACTGAATTAGAGGGCTTATGGTAGACTGAATTAGAGGGCTTATGGTAGTGGGTTGACTTTAGTGGATCGATGTGAATTAGGGGAAATCATGATAATTACATGACTTTAATGAATTAGTGAATCACTTTCAAGGATTTAGGGAGTTAGTGTGAGTTTAATAACTTAATGATTAAATAAAATGAGTGAATTAATAATTAGGTGTTAATGGGTCAGAGACCACTAAAATAACGGACAATCAAAATTGAATATAGACACTTACAAAACATAAATTTATAGCTGCTATATTCACTCTTGTTAATTAGTTATTTCAATAGTCTCTGACCCACTAATACCTAATTAGTGATTCACTCAACTTTTTAACTATTAAAGTATATTAAAAATTCACACTAATCCCTAAATCTAAAGTGGAACGTTATATGACTCACTACTACTCTCTAACTCTTAGTTGTTTAACATATTTGGTTTTATTAAAAGTATTTTATTTTTAATTATAATTAATTTTTAAATGTTATGAAAAATAACAAGATCTTCAAGTAAGAAGACAATTTCAAATGAATAATATATATATTTTTAACGTTACTTAAGATTGATATAAATTTTCCAATAATTCAGATATTCATTAAATATTTTGTTTTGTTTTGTGAATTAATATTTGTTTTTTTAATATTAAATAGATTAAGTTATTTACTACCTAAAAAGATAAAAAAAATATTAAATTGTATAAACCGTTTAAAATAAATATTAATTAAAATATTTTTATTAAATCAAATTCATATAATATCATAAATAATTTCTATAAGTAATTCTTTTATGATTAGAAATATTTTAAAATATTCCTCTGATTAGAAATATTTTTAATTAAAATAACCCATATGATATAAAGAAAATTCTATCTTTTTAATATTTTAAATCATTGAAAATAATAAATTATCCTTTACTTTGCAAAGGAAAAAAACATACATGACTATGCGATTCCATATTCTATTTTGTCCCTAACCTTTAAGGACGGTCACCACATCGATCCTCTGGTCATTTGAGATTTTCTAGCTTGGTTATGAGCCATACACTTCCCAAACAAGAACGCTCTTTGGGAGTTTGGAGTGACTGCGAGTTCATGTAAATTTTCCTTATGTAAAAGGAGTTTGGAGGGATTAGGAGTTCATGTAATTTTTTCTCATGTAAAAGTTTGAAAATATGCGTTTAAAATAATAAATTTGTCATGTACAATGTAAGAGTTTGAACAGATGCATTTTCTTTTCTAAAGTTACATGTACGAGTTTGAAAAGTTGTTTTAATTCCTCACATCCAATTCTTACAGTTAATAAATTTGCAAAAATCATTAAAAGAAAATTGTGGATAAAAAATATTTGCATTAAGCACAGCACAAATGGAAGTTAGATGGTGTCTATTAATTCGTCGGTGCCATGTAATTTTTTTTTTAAGGACAAGGGTTAATTTTGCCCAGTTTACTAAGGTTTCAACTGCAGGTGATTGTGCAGTGTGTCAACTCTTTTAAATCTTGAAAATAGTTTTCCTGTTCATTTTGTTAAAAATATTAGCTGTGATCAGTGATATCATGGAAGTACAGTAACAAAATTCTCGGTAACAAAGATAAAAATCGAAAAAATAGACAAATAGTGAGGAGCCATACATATATATACATATACAGGTTCCATCACACATAAAGCTCGGTGAAAAACAACGTACCATGGTGTGAAAGAAATGATGAATGATTTCCAGCCAGAAAGACCTCACTAATTTTATAATATCCATTGGAATGCAATGCAAATTTAAGTTTATTTGCGATGAGTTAATTTATATTTTTAAGTTTCTCCCGAAGCAGAAGTAGCGGAAAACTAAATTTAAGTTTATTTTTATTTCAACTACTTCTCCCGAAGAAGTGGCAGAAAACTAAATTAATTTATAAACACTAGGTTTAGAATTCACGTGAATGAAAACTTGGTATGCATTTCTCGTACGGTTAGATCAGAGTGAAAACTTGGAGTCATAATTTCAAGTTATGAGGTTATCAAATATATCAAATCTTTTTAAACCTAAATCTTTCACCATAAGAGATTTATACTTATCTTTTTATTATTTATAGCTTAACGGTTTGATGCTTTGTGGTATGTGATGGGTTCTTTTTATTACTTTAGTTTTTATTTTTGATTTTTTAGTTAAAAGTTTTAAAAGCTTTATATGTTTTAACTTTTCTGATTTTTCTTACTTGATAATATTTATTTATTTGTTATATTTTATTATATATTTTATTATTATTTTTTTTCGAGAAAAATGGTATATAAAAATTATTTATGCTTCAGTTTTTAACACATTATTTAAACTTAATATCAAAGTTCAAAATCACTATACTAAATTTAGAGGTAAAAGATAATAATTATTTTTTTACTACAATTATAAACCTAATTACCATATTAATTTATTCTGTGATTCATGATTTAACCCAAGATTTTTAGGAGGAATCACATAGAAACCTTAGGGTAGGAACAAGATCTATAGACCACTAATTTATAATAGAGATGCAACAATAAATAAAAAAATCTAGTAAAAATAAAAAACAAATAGTATATTAGTTAATTTTGAATAAAAATTTAATTATTTATTTTTCTTTTTATTTTAGAATTATTTATATGACGTTTGACTATTACTTATATATTATATATAATTATGAAGAATTAGCTCTCTACAATACTATCAATTAAATATATTAAATATAAATAATGATAGAATAAAAACTATATCTATCTAATAAGAAGTAAAAATTATATAATAATAAAATAATATTAACAATAAAAAATGAAAAAAAAACAAAATTTGAAATCAAAACAAATAAAAGAAAATAGATCATAAAAAAGAACAAACACAAACTAGGACATAAGAAGCAAACAAAGGCGGGGAGAAAAACCCAGGGTTAAGAACTGAGAGAAGGGAGGAAGGGACCCATTAGCTCCTTAACTTCCATCCATCCTACCTATTAAAAGTTATACTTCTCTTTTCAATTTTGATGGATTCTCTTAATTTTCTGTGATGGAAATGATCAACCCTAGCTAGAACCTTAGAATCCTCTAACTAAATATTGTGTTTCGAAAATTCAGCATGTTCTGCTAGAGCTGTACTTGCTCTTTAATTCTCTATAAATGGAACATCTCGTCTCTTCAATGTAGGGGGTTCCACAAGAAAGTGGTATCAAATAAACACCCTTCATGTTTTTGGGATCCATAGGGTTGTTAACGGATCTTAAAGAGCTGTGAATGGTTTTTAAAGGTCCAAAGGCAAAGTCAATCTTTTGCTTCCTCAAAATCCTAGAAATCTTGTGAGTCATCCCTTAGATAAAGGGAAGTAGGACACTAGAGGCGAGCTCAAGCTCTTTCTTAGTTCTAGGTTCCTCATTAGCTTTTAAAAAGGCTCTAAAACCTTGGAACTTATTATAACCATTCTTTTTGAAACCATTCAAGAGATGAGTTTTCTCAAGTGTCAAATAGTCTTCATCAGAAACTCTCTAGAGTGTTGAGAATCCATTTGGGGTTGGAAAGTGATGAGATTTAGCACGAAGATACTCTTCAGTGTGGGTTTTCTTTGGTGGGAGAAAAAACTATCATCCTTTTTAGAGATAAGCACATCAAGGTAGGGTAAGCTTTCATTAACCTCTCAATAGCCAAATAGTTTTCATCAGAGTGATGAGATTTAGCATGAAGATACTCTTCAGTGTGGGTTTTCCTCTGAAAAACTTAGTGAGAGAAAAAACCATCATCCTTTTTAGAGATAAACACATAAGCTTTCATTAACCTCACATTCCATAGTAAATTTTATGAACTTAGATTAATTATTGAAATGCTAGAAAAAAAATTAAACATGAGGCCATAAAGAAATATTAATTTATTATTTATTTATTAAATTTTATTAAAAATAATAAATTATATCTTTAAAATAATATAGAAATAAATAATATAAAATAAAGTAATCATATAATAAAAAAAATTTATAAGACTAGCTTCGGCGTAAAATCACATGAAAAAAATACCTTTGTCAAGGCATTTCGAACCAACTAGTGTGGTTCATCGTCAGGACAAGTTGAAGAATCATATCTGGACTAGCATGATAAATAGATTGTGCAAAGACTCCAACCATGATAAATAGACTGTGCAGAGACTCCAACCACTAATTAATGGCTAATTTACTTATTTTAGAGTAATTATATTATTAATAAGATTATTATAATAATAATAATATTTAATTTATTAATATAATGTTGACCTCGCCTTAGAGTCCAAATTAGCAGTTAATTAGCCTAGCCGTTGGAGTCTCTGCACAGTCTATTTATCATGCTAGGCTAGATATGATTCTTCAACTTGTCCTGACCATGAACCACACTAGTTGGTTCGAAACGCGTCGACAAAGGTCTTTTTCATGTGATTTTACGCCGAAGCTCGTCTTATAAATATGATGGATCACATAACCTCAATTCTACAATAAAATAAAATTTATTTATTATAATTTGGAGTAGTTATTTAGTAAACAATATTTTGAATTTAATAATAATTTAAATTAATACTAAATATATGAATTTACATTAAATATAAATTTCCTATGCTTATTTTCTATTTAGAATTTTCCTTATTCTATTTTTTTGTGAAAAAAATACACACATTTTAAATATGTGAAAAACACTTATTTTACATCCTAGCAATTCTTTTAATCTACATGTCTAACCTTTTTCTTGAGAGATACCTGTCGCGCTGCTTTGCATGGTTCCTGCCCTGCACTCCTGCACATAAAACAAACTAACATACCACACAATTATAACTTTCTAAATCTCCGTATTTTTTTTTATTTTTTTTACAAATTTACTTTTCTAAAGCCTTTTTCACACTTAGTCTAACCATTTTTTTTAATCTCTCTACACTGAGGTTTTTTCTTTTCCTTTTCCATATATATGGTCACTCTATACGTTTTAAAGATTTCTTTTATTTTCCATATATACACTCACTCTATACATCCTATATTTTATCTCAAGAAAGAGAAACTTATATGAAATACTAATTTTTTATTTTTATCTTTATGCACTAAGTTTTTATTTTTCTTTTCCATATATACAATCACTCTTTTTCTTTTCCATGTATGTAGTCATTTCGTTTCCTGTATACAGTCACTCTACATTTCAGAGATTTCTTTTATTTTTCAGATATATACAATCACTCTATAGAGATTCAATATTTTATCTCAAGGAGTAGAAACATATATGAGATGCCAAAAGATTCAAGGAGCTATTTGAATTTTTCCGTACGACAGATTTCTTTCCAGCTTCCCTGAGGTAAAAATATCTTCCAGCCAACAAAACAATTATTTCAAGCTAATCACTAAGTTTTTCGTCGCGCTCCCATGTACCCAACCCTACAATCCCCCAATCCTAGTTTCGGAGTAGTCATTTTGCTATCTTTCTATATGAAGATAAGGAAGGAAAATAGTTAATATGAATTTGTTATCAGTTAAATTTTAAAATTTTAATTATTATTAACGGATTATTAACATGAGTTCTTATTTTTACCTTTTTTTTTCTTTAATGAAAGATTTTTTTGGCTTAAATCACATGAAATTTCATATGATTTATACCTAAAAATCTCTCATAAAATTGATATGGATCACTGAAGCTTCAATTCAATAATTTTTTTTTTTTTTGTTGAAGTATTATTAACTATTAATTGACTTTTAAAATGGAATTATTGTTAACTATTAGCTGATTATTAGTCTAACATTAAATCTAAAAGTGTAGAGTGATGCAAAATATAAAGGTGTAAAGTGGTGCAAAGTGGCACCTAGGGGAGTCTTTCAAAAAGGGAATTATGCTATATATGTTAGTTATCTATATAAAAATATGGGAGTCTTTCTTAAAGGGAATGCCTTACGTGGTTATTATAATTATGCTATACTTCACAACTATCTATATATATGTTAGTTATGTTACATATAGCTTTATGTTTTGTTATATATATATAGAAAATATAGCATAAGTTGTTAGTTATGGCCTAATGGTTAAGACAATGTCTTTCCTCAAGGTCATAGGTTCAAAATTGGAGGGGTAGAGTATGTATGCCTTTGTAAACTTAGCAGTCAAATCCTTACACAGTGACTTTAAAATTAGAAAATAATATAATAATATATATTTATGTGGCTAATAAAATTTAAATTAATAAAAAAATTTTTGGACCTTAATTTAGTTAAAATATTTTATTTTAAGTACAATTATTTTATAAAACAAATTATTACATTTATTATAAAAAATATTTCTTTAAATATAAATTTATTAAATTTAAAATAAAAAATAAATAAAAGTTCTTATTTGATTTAGTAGAAGTTCACCATGACAATAATATTCATATATATCAAATTAAAATTCCTAATTATTTATTTTATTAGAATTTGTAGTTTAATTGTTTCTTGTTTTGAATATTTGGGACATATATTAAATTTGTTCAATTTAAAATGCATTTTTAATTATAATAAATCATTTTCTTTTTAAATTTATTTTCACTAAAATCCTGAGAAACAAAATAACAAAAATAAACAAAAAATTTTTACCATAGAAAATAGTTATAATAAACATGCTAAGTTTTTTTTTTTTTGGTTTCTTTTCAAGGGTTTTCTTGGTGGTTTTCTAAGTTGTTTTTGGTCTTCAAAGGTTTTTTTGGTGGTTTTTTAAGCTGTTTTTTGTGATTTTTAAGGGTTTTTTTTGTGGTTTTTATGCTAGTTTTCAAAATTGTTTTTTGTAGTTTTTGTATGTTAGGTGTTTTTCAAATTAATTTATTTTATTTTGCAAAGAAAATTAAATGAAAGAGACAAAAATGACAAGAAACCTACCTCGGGCTTGAGACTCTTGGTGATTGGACGATTTGATGGGTAGCTGGATTGAGTTTTTCCATCAATTGAGCTTAAAAATCTTCTGTTGAATCCTCAAAATTGTTCAATTGAACACTTGAAATTGCTAAATCAAACATCCATTTTTTTTATAGCAAAACTAACTCTCATTTACCAAAAAAAATATAACCCAACTCCATACTTTAACCCAACTACATTAATATATATCTATTTAAAAATATAATTTTATATATAAAAACACACGAATACTTTTTCCAGTGGTTAATAATATTTAACCATATTATCCATCCAACTTTTACAATATGCAAAACAACCCATCATCCTTTTTCACTTCCAAATTCCCTTCTGGCTTCTAAGGTATGCTAGTTATTTTATTAAAATGCTTCATACATTGAATGTACTCTCTGCTACCCATAAAATGTTTGTACTAGATTAATAAACATCAATAGAGGAGAGATTCCTAATGTTGTGCAAGGACCAATAATTGATATAGTACTAGTCTCACCAAAACACCATAAATTGAGACTTTTGAAACCAATATTTAAACAAAAAGAAATAACATTAAGTATAAATAAGTATTAATTTATGTTCGAAATTTCCCCATACATTGAGTGGGCCTACAACTGTCCATAAATAGTATCCTACTACTTAAGAGTGCAAACCATATTGACCCAACTAGAAAACAGCTAAAACCATAAATGCTTCCATAATGGTCTATTCCAGAAGTACAAAGTAGCAGTGAATTCAACCCCCACTCATTAGAACTGAAGCTTTGTATCCCAAATAAATATCCCTACCTGCACATAATAAAAGGGAATGTATGTTAGTCATAACTGCTATGTTGTTCAACAACTAAACCCCCTATGTTCGATAAATGACACCCAACCCAATAACATTTAAACCTACTTTGTTCAATAAATGACACCCAAACCCAATAACTGCAATGAATGACACCCAACTCACTCTATTTCTCATTAAAACAGATCAAAGCACATGGATCAACAAATAACCAATTCCCAACCATTAGATCACATGAAATTAAATCCAGACCATTCAAAATGAAGCCATTGCAATCCATGTGCATCCATGTCCACCAATTAAATTCAAGTGCCAAAAACTATAAAAGAAGTCCACCCACTGTTGAAGCTGCATCTTATGCTTTCAAAAAATTGGAAACCATATAACCACGCAACTGCTTTTTATAGAGTTTTTGTAGAGTTTCTTATTTCAAACTCTAATTTCTCCATTCAATGAGATAAATGTTTTAAAAACCTAAGATTTTTTCTCACGGGTCTTTAGTTAAGTTTTCTTTGTCCAATATGGGAATCTTGATTAGTTAAGTTTTCTTTGTCCAATATGGGAATCTTGATTTACGTGAAAGTCTATTATAATGGGAATGAACGAAATTCCGAATGAAAGCATCACTGAGATCTCTCATGGGTTTCAAGCTACCTAGCCTTATTGTGATTATGACATGCATAACACTCTTCTAGAGCATATGACCATATTTTGTTTGAGTTTCCAAACTAATTACTATGCCTGGAATGGTGGCGATGGATACAATGGAGAAGTTGCCATACTAAGACATTTTTTGCAATCCCAAACAACAAAAAAATGGAAAATGATATTTGAAACAAAATATATGTGCACATTTCACTTGCTTCTGCCTTAGCTAAAACATTGTGAGTTTTTAGCATTTTTGCAGATGGAAAGCACACCAACAAGAAAACTGATGGCAATGGAATGTAAGCCTATGGACTACTACCAATCTTAATTTAAAACAACAGTTTTTATTAAAAATGTTAATGAAATGTCAAAATTCTTGATCTATCATACTCTTAAAAAAACAATCACCACACAGATGATCTTACCAAGAGAGTAATTCTAAGCCTAAAGCACATCACAACAGATATAACCTTAGAAGAAGAGTAATTCTATGCCTAAAGGCCAACTAAAAAGCATCAACTATCAAGATATCTTGTGCAGCTTGGGTGAGTTTACCAATTCTATAGGAACACTATCTGATACCTTTTACAAATTGGATGAGTTTATCAGTTCTAATTAAACACTATCCATCTGGCCAAGCAACATTGAACACTATGAGAGTGGTCTCTAAACTGTCTAATTTGAATAGATGGTAGATCTGATGGTCCAGACTCCATACACCACTGACAGCAGCATTCAATGCTGTGTAACTGAGTGGATAGTGTTCCCTATCAACTATATACAATAATGCATTAAAATAGAGAATATTTGGATCCATTTATAAATTAGATACTGACAACATGAATTTATAGCAGCAATGCATTAAATTTAGACAGTGCTTTGGGTGAATTTATAACTAGAAACATGCAACTTGGATATTCATGGTTGTATGCTAGTTCCTATCCTTACATTAACAAAGCAGTCATGGAAATGCATCCTTATAAGCCCATCTTGCTATAAGGGAATTCTGAGGAAAAGCCTTGGAAACTGATTGCTGAATAATGCCTTCAACTACACTGCAAATTCTATCATAGAATCCTACTTGAAGCCCATTAGCAGATATCCATATAAAAGTTGCTAAAATGATGAACAGACATGCAATTGAGAGACTACGAAGTAATTTGCAATGAGAGACTACGAAGTAATGCAATTCGATTTCTTGTAGCATACATGTTGATAATTTCCTGTAATAAAGCACAAGTATTTTGTCTTGTATGAAAGCATAATTTACAAACATTCTAATGTCTAAATGCATGCAATAATTTTACAAGTTGTTGCATCTATGGAAAAAGGAAGTTATACTACTTGTACAAGGAGAAGTGGCAGGAGAGTGAAAAGGGGTGCATAGCGACGATGCACATCGTCTGATGAGGACAGGACAACTGATGTCAATGCCAACAATGCACTAGGGAACATTGTTGAGGATGACCATGTGATGGCAGCTGATGTTAACACACCATCAGCCACAGAACCACCATCAACAACAGTCCAAGGTGCAAGTTCAACTAAAAATATCAGTGCTATAAGAGGATGGAAAAAAGAACAAATGTTAGTTGCAATTGACGACATAGAGTTTAATGGATACTCAGTTTGGGGATTTGCAAAAAAACATGGTATTCCTCCCTCATCAATACATTATTGGATAAATGGACTGACTCATACAAAACATAGAGGGCCTCTTACAGTTATGACTGAGGAGGAGGAGGCCGAGGTGGTTGAGTGGTGTAAAGAGATGGCCTAATTGGGACATGGGCTAGAGTTGATACAACTGAAATCAACAGTTGCTCAAATCTGTCAAGGAAGGCCAAACCCATTTAAAGATGGGTTCCTGGTAAATCACGGTGGTTTGGGTTTAAAAAAAGGCATCCAGAACTTGTAATGCGTACCCCTGAGGGCCTTGACAGAGACAGCGGATTAAATTTGTGCCTTGCAGTTGTGAAAAAGTTCTATGACACACTTTCTAGTGCTTACGATAAACATTCTTATGGAGCAGACCATATATGGAACTGTGATGAAAAAGGTTTACAGGCAGGGAGGAATTGTGGTAGGCGGGTAATTTCCAAGAGAGGGAGCCGAAATGTGCCAAAGATTTTGCCTAAGAGCAGGGAGTGGATAACTATTTTATGTTGTGTCAATGCAATTGGTACTTCAATCCCAAGATTTTATTTATTCAAAGGTACAAATCAACTGAAAAACTATATACAGAACTGTGAACTAGGTGTATGCATGACTACACATCCCCATGCATGGATGACTAAAGAACTGTTTCTAAGTTGGCTTTTTCACTTTGCTGCATTGCTACGAGGTGGCGTCTTGCCTAATAATAGACACCTATTGATATTAGATGGCCATGGGAGCCACATGGTTGTACAAACAATTGAGGAAGCAAACAATTTAGGCATCAACCTGTTGATATTGCCTGCTCATACCACTCACAGACTGCAACCCCTTGATGTTAGTGTGTTTGGCCCTTTCAAGAACTATTTCAGGTTGGAACGCACTGCATGGATGGCAAAGAATCCAAGGGTTGAGGCCAAAAGGTTCGAGCTAGCAGAGCTTGCAAGTAAAGCTTTTAAAAGGGATTTGACACCATCAAATATCAAGGCTGGATTTAAGAGAACAGGAACCTGGCCATTGAACTATGATGCTCTTATGCATGATATTGGTTGTAGCCAAGCGTTTCATGTGGATGGTCAGGAAGAAGGGAATGCCCAAACAGGTGTTGAAGTGCAAGAAGTAGATGACCAAGATGATGTTGTTGCAACTGGTAATATGATTTCCCTATCTCAAGGAAAATTATATGCTGAAGATGATGAAACTGTATGTGAAACACAATATAACCATGAACAAATTCACAGTAACATGGAGATCGTTCCACCAACTCAAGAACATGAAACTCATGTTGTTGATATTGTTAATGACATTGTTGAACATGCAGTTGACAATGACCAATTGACATTGCCAAGCCAAGTAACCCCACCTTCATGGCTAGTAGAAGCATTGATCAATATGAATGCACATAGTGTCTCAACAACCAATGAAGAAAGCATGAACATGCCCTCACAGCCAGCATAATTGAATAGTGAAATTGTTCATTTTTTTGTGGATAATAAATCAATGGAAGAAGATGAAGGACATAATGAGGCATCAAATGAAGATAATGATATAGTTCAATTAGTTCCAACAGATACTAAAAGGGAAGTACCAAGCAATGACATGCAGGTGGGAGGGGTGGAGAAGACACTTGGCTAGTTCCTAAAGCTACCAGCAGAGAGAGTATCAATGAAAAAAAGCAAGGTGCACTGGGTAGTCTTCATTTGGGCCGAATCTCACAGTTACTCACCTCAGAGGACTATATAAACAATCCCTCCTTTGAGATGATGTGACCCAAATACTATATTCTATCTTTATAAAATTCACTTTTTCTAAGTTTCGCATATAGCTGATGTTCTCTTAAAGTTTGTAGTACTAGTTCCATATCTTCTTTGTTCTTCTTCATTCTTGGAATACACTAGGATATCATCTATAAACACTAGTACAAATTTATCAAGGTACATATGAAGTACATTGTGCATTAAAAACATAAAAAAAATTTGGTGCATTAGTAAGACCAAAGGGGAACACTACAAACTCATAGTGACCATATCTGGTACTAAATGTTTTCTTGTGAATATCTGCATCTTTTATCTGCAGTTGATGATAACCAGTTCTAAAATCAGTTTTTGAAAATATAGTTGCTCCCCTCATCTGGTCAAACATATCATCAATATAGGGCAACAAGTACTTATTTTTGACAATTAACTTATTCAATTGGTGATAATCGACGCACATTCTAAATGTGCCATATTTTTTCTTGAAAAATAGTACAACCCCCCCCCCCCCCCAAAGGTGAGACACTGGGTCTAATGTAACCCTTCTCCAACAGTTCATGTAATAACATCTCCAGTTCTATTAATTTTAGTGTACTCATTCGATAAGGAGCTCTAGACACTGGGGTGGCACCTGGTACTAGATATATGGAAAAGTATATGTATTTGTGGGGAGGTAAACCTAGGATTTCCTCTAGGAAAACATCTTGGAATTCATTAATGATTGGTAGGGTCTCTAAATTTTCCTTTTCTATTTGTTTTTTAATTGTTTCCACCTGCGCCATGTATAACTGACATCCTTTTCTTGCACACCTTTAAAGTTGTAAGGCTAAGATTTTTCTAATAGATATTGCCTTTGGTATACCTTTAATCATATGAATTTTCCCATCTCAACTTATACAACTTACTTTTTTCTCTAAACAATTTATAATCGCTTCTTGCTTATCCAACCAATCCATGCCTATTAACACATCATAGGATCTTAAAGGAAGAATATTTAGATTTAATTATGTGGAATAGCCATTTAAATTAATGATACATTGTCTTATTTGATTGGTTACCTTTCTTTTGGTACCATTTGTTAATTGTACCAACAATGCATTCTTGAATTTTTAAGATTTTAATTCACATTTTCCCACAATTGGGGACTAATGTAACTTAAACTAGTCCTTGGATCAAATAAAATAGAAACAAATTGGTTTAAAATGGTACTTTTAATATCAATCATGGTAGATTGATTCTCAACTTGTATGTCTTCTAGTGCAACACTGATCCTAGGAATATTACTGGCAACATCATTCATTGTTGTTGCTTCGTGAACCGCTTGAATATTGTAGTTTTAACCTTGTACATAAATTACCTGCATACAAATTCTAAAACACATAAAATAAACAATGCGAGAGAATAACACATAAAACACATATACATAGAGATTTTCCCTTGGATTGCAAAACTGGGACTACCAACTTGATTTTTCATTATGTTCCTTTCACTGTTACAATACATATATATACATGCCGAAGCATCCAATACCATGGACCGAAAACCATTGCGCCCAAAACCATGTGCGAAAACCACTTGTTGTTTTCTTTCCAATGGGGGCCATAGGAGAGCTTAGTCATTTATCGAACACTGCAACACCCATTGTTTCTCTACACCAAGAGAGCTTCTCAGAGCTCACAGATTTTGTTAATGCATCTATAGTATTCTTCAAAGTGTCCACCTTTACCAACAACACCTTTTTTCTTCTATCATATCCCTCAGAAAGTGATACTGAACATCAATTTTCTTTGTCTTTGAATGGTAAGCAGGGTTCTTTGCCAAGAAAATTTCACTTTGGCTATCACAATATATTCTTATAGCTCCCTATACTAACCCCATACTTGAACACAATCTCTGCAACCAAACTGCTTCCTTGCTTGCATGAGTGGCTGCCATGTATTCTTCCTCTGTAGTTGATAGTGCCATTACAAATTGTTTCTTACTCATCCAACTGAATGCACCTCCAAATAGGTTAGACACATACTGACTTGTAGATCTTCTCTAATCCAGATCTCTAGCCCAGTTTGCATATACATCCATGGATGTCTAAAACTCTGTCCAATCCTATCTTCCTTGATAGCACAAACCATAATCACTAGTGCCACACAAATACCTAAAAACCCACTTCATTGTTGTCCAGTGCTCCCTCCTTGGTTTTGACATAAACTTGCTCAATACTCCCACTAGATGTGCAATGTTTGGTCTAGTACAAATGATTGCATATATCAGGCTACAGACTGCACTTGCATATGTAACACGGGACATGTGCTCTTCCTCTTCTTGTGTCTTGGGACACTGTTTAGTAGATAACTTCACACCTATAGGAATAGGAACCTTCACCAGTTTACTATCCTACATATTAAACCTATGCAGTATTGTCTTGACATACTTCCTCTGGTTTAACTAGAGCTTCCTCTTTGCCCGGTCTCTTTTAATTTCCATGCCCAAAATATCTTTTGCAGCTCCAAGACCTTTCATGTTGAATTTGTATGACAATTGGGTCTTCAAATCCTGGATAATTTCCTTGTCATCTCCAACCATAAACATATCATCCACATACAAGACTAGATAAATAATACGATCACCGATTAATTTCAAATACACACAGTGATGTTCTTTTCTTCTGGTGAAGCCAAGTCCCCATATAAATGTATCAAATTTTGATACCACATCCTTGATGACTATTTTAACCCATGCAAAGACTTCTTTAACTTGCATAGCAGTTTTTCTTAGCCTTCACCACAAAGCCTTCAGGTTACTTCATGTAGATCTCCTCTTCCTAATCCTAATGAAGAAATGATGTCTTCACATCCATCTGTTCTGCATCAAAATCAAAAGCAACAACAACAAATAAAAGTAATCTAATAGAAGCTACCTTGGCAACAGGAGAAAAAATATCACCAAAATCAATTCCCGACACCTGGGAATAACCTTTTGCTACCAACCAAGCTTTGTATTTCTCCACCTTTCCCTTTTCATTTGTCTTCTTCTTGAACACCCATTTACTGCCAATGGGTTTCCTTCCTGTCAGCAACTCAACTAGATCCCAAGCCTCATTTTTGTGCAAAGATGCCATTTCATCAACCATAGCCTCTTTCCATATTTTTCCATCCTCTGAATCTACTGCTTATATTACAATTCTGGGATCATCATTAGTAATATATAAAGAAAAAATTGAATAGAAAGCAGACGGACTATACCTTTCTAACTGCCTTCTTTCTCGAATTGATCTTCTCACAACCAGAGTTTGTGGCTCTTCATCTTTCGATTCCTTTTCTGTTATAGAGTCTTATTCTTCCTACTTAAGCTCAAACCCTATATTCTTAGGTTCCTTTGGTTGGAATTCATGTTTAATAACATCTTTCACCACTTTGAACACCACATATCAACTATAAACAATCTTCCTTGTTACTGGGTTCCAAAGTTTATAACCCTTTAAACCATCCTTATACTCAATAAAGATGCACTTTTCAGATTTACTATCCAACTTTGTTCTTTTCTCCTTTGGAACATGTACATATGCATCACGTCCAAATACCCTCAGATGTGAAAGAGAGGGTTTCTTACTAGTCCACACCTCTTGTGGAGTCTTATCCTCCAACGCTGATGAAGGTGATATTTTGACCAAGTAACATGTAGTCTCCACTACCTCTGCCTAGAATTTCTGTCCTAACCCAGCACCACTCAGCATGCTTCTTTCCCTTCCCATTAACGTCTTGTTCATTCTTTCTGCAACTCCATTTTTCTCAGGTGTGTATGGAATAGTATTCTATCATGTTATACCACACTTTTTACAAAATTATTCAAATTCCTTCTTGCAAAACTCTCCACCATTACCTGTCCTCAGCACCTTTATCTTCTTCTCTAACTTGTTTTCAACCAAAGCCTTAAATTCTTTAAATCTATCAAAGACTTCAGATTTCTTCTTAAGGAAATATATCCATGTATTCCTTGAGAAGTAATCTATAAATGATACATAGTACAAAAACTTACCCAGTGATGGAACCTTCATAGGTCCAAACACATCACTATGCACAAGCTCTAATATTTGTTTTGCATTCTTACCACTAGAGGGGAAACTCACCCGATTTTGCTTCCCATATACACAATTATCACAAAGATCAAAATCGAGAGAGATATTAGTCATACCTTCTACCATACCTTTACCATGAAGTATTTGAAAGCCCTTCTCTCCAATATGTCCAAGCCTTTGATGCCATAGCATGGTCATTTCTCCAGAGACCACTAGATTTTTTGCTCCACTTTTAGGAACCACAAAACTGTTGCACCCATCAACAATAGTGCTACCTTACAGCTTGTAAAGAGTTCCAATCTGAACTCCCCACATCAATTCTAGTGCTCCCCAAACCATCTTATAGGTATCCTTCTTGAACACTGTTTTTACACCTCCATCATCCAACTTGCTTACAGAAATCAGATTTCTGGCCAATTTAGGAATATGTAGAACAGAACACTTGGAAGTGTTCTAATCCTTCCACCTAGAAAATTCAACTTAACTTTTCCATGACCAATGATTTTAGCCTTCTTGTCATCCCCCAAGAAGATGTCATCACCATCATATTTCTCGTACTCGTAGAACCACTCTCTATGGGGAGTGAAGTGAAAAGATGCACTTGAGTCATTTAACCATGCCTCATGATCTACATGTGTTCTTGAAGAAGCCAAGTACACATCCCCACCTTCATTTGAGGTGGTTTTTGCCTTTGTAGAAGGAGCATCATCAGATCCCTTTCCTTTGTTAGGAGCTTTAGATTTATAGTCCCTTTTGTAGTGCCCTTCCTTTCCACATTTCCAACACACCTTTACAGGTTTTCCTAGATATTTAGATCTCCCACTCAATGAATTATTTTTGTTTATGTTATGGGACCTTCCTCGTATAGACAAGGCATCACCATTCTGGCTCTCCATATTTTTCCATCTCAACTCCTATATCAGCAAGGATGAGACTATATCATCAAACTGTAAGGAAGTTGTGTTGCTACCTATTGCAATAACCAAACTATCCCATGAATCTGGTAGAGAACACAAAAAACTATTGCACTTATCTTCATCTAAAATTTTAATTTCAACAGATAATAACTGACTTACCACAATATTAAATGCGTTCAAATGCTCTATCACCAAGTCTCCATCTTTCATCCTTAGGTTATACAACTTCTTACATAGGATAATTTATTCATCAGAGACTAAGATTGGTACAAAGTCCCTAACTTGTCCCGCAAAGCCTTACTCGTAGCTCCCCCTGATACATTCAACAATACGGAATCTGAGACACACAATCAATTGTGCTTTTTGCCTTCCAATTCAACTTCTTCCATTCTTCATCAAACAATCCAATTGGTTTAGTACCTGGATCTACCGCAATCCACTGATCTTTATCTACCAATAGATCCTCCATCTTGAGTTTCCATAACTCAAAACTCTGACCATTAAATTTCTCGATCTTTATATTTCCACTTCTTGCCATCTTCTTTCACCACCAGAATCGATCCCGCAGATCTTCCACTAAATAAGGTCTACCACAGGCCTGAGCGAAACCCCTCAGCAACAAAGGTATCCCCTTGAGGCCAAAACAACTCTAATACCAAATGTAGGTTTTAACCCTATACAAAAATTACCTGTATACGAATTCTAAAGCACAAAAAATAAATAATGCGAGAGCATAACACATAAAAAACATATACACAGAGATTTCCCCTGGATCCAAAAACTGGGACTACCAGCTTGATTTTTCATTATGTTCCTTTCAATGTTACAATACATATATAGACATACTGAAGCATCCAATACCATGGACTGAAAACCATCGCACCCATAACCATGTGCGAAAACCATGCACAAAAACCAGAGATAGGTCTGCGCACCTAATATAGGGTGCTAGTCGTGGAAAGAATATAACACAATGCAACAAATATTCTGAATAGAACACGAGTTATGCGGGTAATCCCTTAACAAGTGTTAGTCCCCTCAGCCCCAACACCTAAGTGGTTCTCTCTCCTTTACCCCATTGCTCTTTTTGTTGTTCAATTCCATGGTTTTTGACCTAGTGTGAGATTGTGCTGACTTTATTTATTTCATTGATGATCCTTCCCAAAATTATTATAATAAGGGGGTTTCTATCTTTTTGTACTCATTACAGTCTTATTCTATTATTGAACCCTCACCTCTATTATTTAATTTTTGGTAACACAACCCTGCGTTTCTTACTACCTCATCCATTGTCTTAGGATTATCAAACTCGATTCTTTCTTTGTAATGGGCCGGTAAACAATTCAAAAGGAATTGTAGCTTGGATTTATCCTCTACAATATAAGGGTCATATTGCAATAAATTGGTAAATTTTGCCACAAACTCATCCATTGTTAAATGTCTGAACCTTAACTCTTGAAATTACTTGGCATGATCATTGTAGTATCTTCATTCAAATATCGAGATTTAAACTGTTTCTCAAATTCCTCCCAGGAAATTGTTTTTTCCTCCAAATTATGCACACTTTTGGCCTCTTCCCACTAGAGAACAACTCCGCCTTGCAGCTGTTAAATGGCCAATTTGGCCTTCATATTACTATCATACTAATAGACTTGAAAATACTTAGTCATGTTGAGGAGCCAAGCCGCTGCATCCTCCTCTTTTTCCACATCAAAGGTAGGGGGTTTTATCTTTTGAAATTTCCCTTACAATTACATCCTCCTATTTCTCTTATATGCTATTGAATAAGTCCTATCAGAACCACCTCCACTTTCAGAGTTTTCTAATCCGATATCCATCATCTGTTCCTTTTGGTGCCTCAGGTTCAATTATTTTATGACTAGACTTTTCTATTAGTTCTCTTATCATTATTTTATGCTCTTCACTAGTGTTTGGAAGAGATTCATTACTACTCTTGGGATGAGTCAACTCTTGTTACAGGTTTCTGATAACTTTCATAAACGAAGAGGTCTATGAGGTACTTCTATTCCCCAACTCAATGTATTATTCTCCAACTGTAATGGCTGGCGGGGAATTATCTATCATTCTATTATGGCTAGCTTCACCCTCGCACCTTATAAATAATACAATATGTTATCAGTATTCATAATTACACTTCTACCCATATTGCATTTAAATATGATGGTCCCTTCCAAGGCCAACGTTCAAACTGAGACTCTTATACCGTTTGTAATAGACCTCCATAAACATAATTACTTTTTTTCTTCTTATACCACTTTTATAAAAACACTATTTCCCAAATTCCTTTATAATGTCTACTCAAATCCTACCTTTGCTTTCCTTGTTGATTTCCTTCTCATGGCAACATTAATCACTTCCTTAATTTATAAGAACTTCATGTGGTACACTTTTGTTTGATATATATATATAATATATATATATAAGAATGGTGTTAATAATTCTTAGTCAATTTAGTTATTGTGCAACATCCTAGCATATGGTTCAAAAGAAATATGGTCTACAAACATGCCATTTTATTTATGATGTTGATGGAAAGGTTCCATTATCTACTGTTAATATCGAGGGAATTTATATACATGATGTATGAATGTTACTACAAATTGCTATGTTTGGTTGGGTGCGCGATATGTTATTTAACCTTAGTATTTTAATTGTGTATTGAGAGAGAGTATGGTTCTCGGTCATATTTGCATAAGCACCCTCCTTTCTTATTTAACACTTAGACATTTCTCTTCTACCTATCTCGGTAATGTAACATGCATATGATGAACCTCGGTTCTTGTGCCTGAATGACTTTGCACCATATAGGCCATGCCCATATGGTTTTCACATGGCCTATTGTACCCTTCTACACATTCGAGAAGTTTCCTATCTTTCCTCTATGGTGTTGGCTCCTGTACCACCGACATGATAGGAAAAGAGACACTAATAGTTGGGGTCTCCTCCAAGATGTTATGGCATCCACCAGGGCTTGTACGCTTCCACGACAACTATCATGTAGGTAGGATTTTCATCATAACTAGTTTTTGAATTATTTTTAATGCCTTGGTTTTGTCTATGTTGAAGATACTCACTGGGGATTTTCTGCCTTTTCCATGTCTAGACAGGAACCCAAAGGGATTTTATCTCTGACTTCACAATCCTAACCAGGATTGGCTTGACTCCATCACTCAGTTTTATCTCGATAAGTCTTTCCTTCTCGTGTTTTTTCTTGCAAATACTTCTATAGTGGTTTACTAATTTTTTTCAGGGTTACACATTATAATCTATTGTCTTTTCGAGTTTTTACCATTATACCCCTATTTTTCGTTATGCAAAAATTAGGTAATCCTTTTGGAGCACGTTCCCTTATATTAGCTCTACATGGCACTGGTAAATTTTTTTGATAAGTTTATTCATCTACTTTAAGATATACATTCTTGGTATCCTACAATGTTATAGAGAAATTGTCTTCGATTAGTAATTTTTTCCTCTCTACGCTACACATTCTAGGGAAGATGAGGTGTTCTCAACCAAAAATTTCCCTTCAATAGGTAACCAGATTGTTTTTTTTTAACCATTTACTTCTTAGTTGTGTTAATCTATTTCTCTAGTAAGGTTGTCACTAATTCTAGACTCTTCTGTAACTAAACTCCAACACCTATAGATTCATGGATTGTTCTTGCAAGTTTCCAACGATGGTTCAAATGTTGTCTTTCCTTCGCTAATCACTCCTACTTGCACCCAGGTCAGTTATACCATATGTGAAAATTCGAGAATCCCACCTGAATGACCTATTGAAAAAATTGATTAAACTTCTCCTATCTATTAAATAATGAAACATATTATTTAATATTTTCTATAAGAAATATCGAAGTTAACACACTGCAAACTTCACTTAATTAATTAATTTGCCCAAGACAAGAACAAAACAAATAGAGAAAGATGCATAAGTGACAACATTTTTTGGATAAATGTCCTTGGAAATACCTAATGTGGGAAAATCGGTGCAACAAATCTGAGGGTTTTTATTATTACGCAATAGTTTCTGAATACAACTCTAGATGCCCTTCCAGCAATCTAGTTACAAAGGAAATAAGTGGTAGAAAAACTTTTGAGATTACCTCTCTTTACCTGGCAATTCCGGTTGTTTCGACAACTAAACCAACTGTCCTCAGTTATCTCTGCACTGGCCCCATGTCAGCCTCGATAGGCTCTACGTCAGCCCAACTCAGCAACATCTCTCCTTCGGAGCAGTTTCCAACCCTCCCAACTCAAAAATCTTAACTCCCTGACAGATTTCATATTTCTTCATTGGAATATTGCTTTGCTTCTGCATGAGCTCTTTTGGCTTTGCGTCAACTATGCATGGGCCCTTTTGGCCCAGTGTCAACCCCTCTTGGGTCTATGTTGCCTCCTCTTGGTGTTTCTCTACCTCTCTGCTGTTGATCCCGGGTCTTGGAGAAGATACTCCAACCCAACTATCCTTGCCCTCATTGCAAAAGTTCACTATCAAAAATCTCTCGGCCGCTGCTCTACATCAGAAAATCGATTCTTTGAACTCTCTGTGTGTGTTCTCCAAGTGCCCATCAAGCCTTCTCTTATAATCTTCTCATTGATTAATCAATGACCCAAATTAGATTCTAATAAATGTCTAGAATCATATTGACTTGATGTCCGTCTTCTTTTAGAAGTTACACCCACAATTTAGATTAATACCCATTAATTATTTTAATAAAACTGTCTCTAGGTGGGATTTCCCAAAATGATTTCAGGGTATTGGAGAATTCATGTGTCTAAGCCTCCTTACAAAATTTGAGACTTAGAGCACATCCGATGCTACCAGAAATCAGCACTCCCTCTTAACGAGGAATGTGGTCTAGAAATGCACCTTGCTGAAGTATCACTCTATTCTGTAGCATCTCCCTCTGCATTGCTGATGTCTGTCTTGTTGTCCACCAACCACTATGAAAATGCTACATTTTTATTGCTGCTGACCCTGGCACTATCAACACTGCATCCGTACTGCAACTTCCTTTAAATTTCTACATTTGTGCTGCTGCTGGCACTGTCACTGCATTGCAAACCTTTGTTGATACTCCATTAGCAACGGAAAAACATCCCAAAATACTGTACTAATTGTGTTTATTATGGTAGCATGTGAATGTTAAATTGTGATTGTTGTTAGTCTTTGTATTGCCCCTTTAAATCTACTGTGATGCTGCTGACCTTTGCTCTATGCCATCAACATTTCTTTCAACTCTGCTCTGAGTTGCTCAGTCTTTGGTGCTCCTAGCTACTACAACTATCTCTGCGACACTCCTCGACACCATTTAACACTAATCCATCATGCTACCTCTAATCCGGACTCCCATAGCAAGGAATTGATCCAAGAGGTGGGCTCCTCAAGGATCCTGCCCATATGTAGCTCCTTCAAACTATAAATATAAATCTCCACACTTCCCTCCTAGAGATGCGACTACCATCTCTGCTAGATAGAAATTTCGAATAGCTTCCTCTCTCCTTTATGTAGCACTGGACTAGCCTATGCACTCCCTTCTGGAGCTTCTAGATCTTCCCCTCTCCACTGCTACTCAGTTAGTAAGAATGCAAACTCCTTGGCTAGAAGTCCTCTAAGGAAGAATTTCCTCACTATGCTTCTCCTCTCTCTTCTGATGTCTTTCAACCTAGCAAAACAGATTGTAGAAAACATTGTGCCTTACCAGCTTCTCCTCACATTGAGGCTCCAACGCTACTCTCTCTACCCCAACAAGATTTCGATCTAGAAGCCCTTCTCTCTGTCGACTCACTCAGAGAGAGACTGTCTCGAAATTCTACCCTCACATCTTGGATTGCGCCCTTATGGGAATTCGACTTGCTACCTCCTACAGCTTTTTCGACCTCCCTCTTTTGCTCAGTGTTGGGTTCTCTAGCATTGTTCTTCTTACTTCACCTACACTAGCTCTGATTCCATGTGAAAATTCGAGAATCCCACCTAAATCACTCATTGTAGTAACTCCTTAAAATTCTCCTATATGTTAAATACTGAAACATATTATTTATTGTTTCCTACAACAATATCCAAGCTAACACACTGCAACCTTCACTTAATTAATTAATTTTTCCAAAACAACAATAGAACAAATAGAGAAAGATGCACAAGTGACACAGTATTTTTTGGACAAATGTCGTCGAAAAAACCCAATGTGAGAAAATCAGTGCAACAGATTTGAAGGCTTTTATTATTATGCAATAGTTTTTCGAATACAACTCTAGATGCTCTTCCGACAATCTAGTTACAAAGAAAATAAAGTGGCAGAAAAACTTAGTGCGATTACCTCACTCTACCCGACAATTCTGGTTGTTTCGGCAACTGAACCAACTGTCCTCGACTATCTTTGTGGTAGCCCTATATGGGCCATGCATCAGCCTAAATAGGCTTTGGGTCAGCCCAATTGGGAAACGTCTGCCCTCTAGAACAGTTTCCAGCCCTCACGGCTCAAAAATCTTAGCTCCCGAGCAAATTTTGGATTTCTGCACTAGAAGATTGCGCTGCTTCTGTGTGATACCTTCTGGCTCTATGTCAGCTCTGCGTGGGCCCTTCTGTCCCAACATCAACCCCTCCCCTGTTTGGGCTACCTTATCTTGGTGTCTTTCTGCCTCTCTGTTGCTGATCCTGGGTCCTGGAGAAGATAATCCAACCCAACTATCAAAATCGCTTAAAAAATCAATTCTTTGAACTCCCTTTGTGTGTGCTCTCCAAGTGCCCATCAAGCCTTCTCTTATAATCCTCTCGTTGATCAATCAACGACACATATAAGATTCTAATCAATGGCTAGGATCATATTAACTTGATCTCTGCCTTCTTCTAGAAGTTACACCCACAGTGTAGATTAATACCCATCAATTATTTTAATTTCCTAATATTATATTTAGGGCCACATTAAAAATAATTAACTATTTTAATAAAACTCTTTCCGAATGGAATTTCCCAAAGATATTTCTGGGCATTGGAGAATGGATCTGTCTAAGCCTCCAACAAAATTTGAGATTTAGAACACATTTGATGTTACCAGAAATCAACACCATATACCCTCTTCTTCTCAAAGGGATTTTCCAATTATAAAGAGATAATGGTGTTCCTTATTCCTGCTTGGTGTAATTCTTGCTAGGGCCATTTCTCGTTTTCTTTTTGTTCCTTCCAGTCTCACCATAACCTTAGGAATTGAACTATTTATTGATGTTGAATTTGTTTTTTATCTATTATCTGTGTACATATAGTTTAGGAGGGTTTACACCTCCGGCTAGTTTGAACACTTATGTTTACACTCATAAAATTTAATACGCATAGATTTATATGGAACCTATTCATTATCTATCCACACGGAATTTCACATCCACTTCCCTCTTTTCATACACCGTCATTCCATAACGAATACTATAGTAAAAAAAATATAATTTCACTAGAACATATATAAATATTATTAATCCTACTTCACGCTTAGAAAATAAATAATACGCTCACAATAATTCATCAGAATTTCTAAACGTATTTAGAACAGGAACTGTAGTTGGGCGAACCACTTTCCTCCCAACTTTGAAAGTCCCCAGTTCCCTTGAGCTGAGATGTGCATGCCAAAGAATCAACAAGATGTTATAGATTACTTCTTTAGCATGAATTTCTAACTATATTTATAATTGGCATTGTACTTCGACGAACCACTTTCCTCCCAACTTTGAAATGAGTCCTCCAATTCCCCGAGCTGAAATGTGTTTGCTAAAGAATCAACAAAATGTATTTTATACATTACCTCCTTAGCATATTTTTCCATAGCAGTATCCCGCTCTTTATGAGTGACTGGCCTAGTACTTTTCTTCTTCTTCAGAAAAAAATATTTTCTCCTTTATCCCTTTAAAGTCTGTTTTTCTCTCTCCCGATACTTTATTCAAGCCATTTGCTCCGATTAAAAGACCGGTACCTTATTCCAGGTTTTCTAATAGTACCATTCAAAAGTTAATTAAGAGTGGTCATTCACCGCATCGAAGAATCATTATTTATCAAAATATGAAGAATCATTATTTATCCAATAAAAAATAAATTAAGTTATTGTTTCAATTATATCCCTAAAATAATTTTATTAATAATTTTAAAAATTTTCTAAAAATATCATATAATTTAGGTAAATTCAGTTTAAATATATTGTAATCATTAAATTTTATAATTATTAAAAAAATTAACTGTTAATTTTCCTGGAGGTATTTTTTTTGAAAATATTGGAAAATAGAATCCAATAAACCACTAATTAGAACTCGATTATTATACTTTACAATATTACAGATTCAACTCTGTATTATTAGAAAATTTTAATATTTATTATTTTGATACTAATTATTTTATTACGATTCCATTATATTAGTTAAATCATTAATAATTATTTTTTATAATTTGATATTTATTTAAAACATTTATTATATAAATATATTTAAATTTTTTTAAGTGATATTAAAACTAAATTAAAAAATAAATTTAGAATAGTTTAAATCAATTTTGAAACACTTTTTAGTTAGGTTTTGTTTGATTTCTAAATAGCTGTAGAGTTCCAAATAATGCTTTTAATCAATAATATGGACTGTGATTACTTACATAAATGAATCAAATTGAAGAGTGAAAAAAACGATTGTGTGGGAGTGTAGGGAAAACACATTTCTTTGCAACTTCTCTGCATTCACAAATATTATTATTGCATGTTCAAGAATCATGATTAACATTAATTAGGTTTTAAAATAATTAATTAGATTTTAAAATGAACTAGCAAACTTATTGTGTAGAGTTTTACACAAATAAAATATACAAGCATAGATACATCTTAAATATGGATTTAACATAAGCCCATAGAGATCCAATATTTTACTTATTTTTGTATGGGTACACATTATTTAGATGTTTTGTATAATCATTAATTTTTTTTTTTTCTTTGGATTTCTTAAAATTTTTATTTTGGTTGACATGGCAAAATTTCAATATAAGGACCACAAATAAATTAATATACAAGCATAAATCCATCTTAAATACCCATCTAAAATAAACCTAGGGGGATTCAATTTTTTAGTTAAGAAACATTATTTAAATATTTTGTTACACAAGATTACACATCATACCAATAAACTTCTAGGCTCAATGAATGCATACAAATTTGTATCATACTTTTTTGAATTTATAGGAAATGTAAGATTGCAGATTTACAAAACAGGTATCTACTTAAAAAAAATTGTGTCGAGATAAATTTCATTGTGTAGAGTGTTGATGTGCAAAGACCTAAAAAAATGATTGCGAGAATGACAACCTCAATTAATTAATTAGAGGTATTTATGCTTTGAAGTTCGTTAACGAGATTGGCAAAAATGATTTAAGAACTTTTAATATGTTGAAATAATTAATTTTGAATCAATATTAAATTAATCAAATATTTAACAATAATATTATATGTCACAAATTAACTATATGATATAATAATAATTATTTGATATACGTTGTTACTACATTTCAAGTATTAGGGTTTTTGACAATTTAAAGGAGACGTGTTTGATGGGCTATGTTTTTCTCGCAAAAGGAGCAGTTCTAGGGTGACCATTCTGCCCACAAGGGACAAGGACTCTTTTGCCATGAAATTTTAAGAATGTAAGGTTGGGTTCATAGAACAATATCCATGTCTATGTTGTCGTTGGTAGTAATGCCTCCATCATCATTCGCTTCCCTTCTCCCTCTTCCTCTCCCCCGCCGTCCGCCTCTTGATATGCCACGGCGACGACCACCTCTGAAACAAATAAAAGCCAGTGAAGTTATATTTAGCGGTTGAAAGCTGAAGTAATCATGATATTCATCCACATCTCACTTAAACAACCAAACCTGTCAGACTCGTTTCTTGTTTCTCGGTCGACTATTTCAAGTCGGAGAGGCCTTCCATCAAGAAGTCGGTGATTGTACTTCTGGATGGCAGAAGTTGCATCTTCCTTTCTTGCGAAAACAACTTCGGCCGTACCCTATAAATAAGAATTTATAAGAATATATATCAATATCATTGCTAATTATTAATGGAGCTGGGCATCAATCAAGCAATTTATAATGTTGACGATTGCAGAATATAAAGGTACCATGGAGAGCCCCTCTGCATTATAGTGAACTGCTGATTTCTTGAGTACGACTCTCCCACGTTCCGAAAATAATTCTTCGAGATCGTGATTGTCAACTTTATAGCTCAGATTTGAGATGTATATCTTCACTGTGCCTCTCTCCACCCCTGCTGATCTCTGACCATTACCCACTCTACTATTTAAACGTATCTGTGTATATATTAGACCAAAGAACGAAATTTAATAAAATCAATAAAGTGAAAATGGGTATATGGATTGTGAGAAAGGAGGGTTAGTAGTTTCCTGAGTGCGCCCATTATTATTTGGAGGTAGTCTCTGTCTAGGGTTGATGGGGCGATGAGCAAAGGTGCTTTGGCTTCGTCGTCCTCCACGGTATCCTCGCGGTGGTCGTCCCCGGCCTGGTCGTTGTTGTGAAGAATTTCTTTTGTTGGCGCTAATCAATTCCTCCAGAGTCATGTCTAACGGATTTCTGCTGTGGCCACTGTTGTTTTCTGCCATTGTATATTTGATATGATATTTATATATTCTTCCTCCTCCTCCGCGCAGAGAAAATATCGAAGGCGATAGATTGAGATCAGCTCTAAAGAATTGGCGGTGGTGGAACAGAAGAGATGTGTGCGGTTACCTGACTATGCATGAAGAATGAATTTAAATATCCGCCGGATGTCCTCACCTCCTCGCACGAAGCGGCACTATCTTTCAATATACCTCTCGAACTCCATAATTTAATCGACATCAACCAAAATATTGTGGAGGAATAAATGTTGTTAACACTAAAATTATATTTATGCCATTTAATGGAAATTGACGACAGTGAGATCGTCGCGGAAAAGGACCCTTACTATCGACGTCGAGTGACAGAGGCTCATTATCGTTCAGAGAGTGATGAGAGGCTCGAGATAAGGGGTAGTTGGATTCCTCTAATCCACCAGGTTACGGCTTTGAAATGTCGACGCGATGTCAAATAAAGCGGAAATTCACTAAACAAATTTTCAGCGTTTAAAATTTTTGAAGTTACGATTATATAAATTACTTCACTTAGATCAACGTTCACTTTTTTTCATATAAAAAGGCTACTATGGCTACATAGTAGTTAAGAGATTTTAAAAAACTTAAGCCATAGTAGTTAAGAGATTTTAAAAAACTTAAGTTTAAATCGTTTAAAAATATATTTTATTGAAATTTTAAAAACTTAAGTTTAAATCGTTAAAAAATATACTTTAAACAATAAAATATTTGAAATTAAACAATAAAATATTTGAAAGTGTATTCAGATTTTTTGATAATTTTGGTAAAAAACAACTATTTTCATTTATAGCTTCTTAAACTACTATTCAAAATATAATTGATAATATTTGTTTATTATTAACACTAATATAAAACAATATTGCATGTGTGTCTTTTATATTAAATATTATGTTCTATTTTTTAATATACATTAATCTTTTTATAATGAAATTTATTAAAATATGTTTTATAATATAATAATAATCCACTTTAGTCTACTTGGGGTAACTCAATTGACAATGAGAGTATGGAAATGACGTCTCACTCAACCGAAGTCTTGGGTTCAAATCTTGTGCTATCCACATAATAAAGATGTAGTCCTACCAAACTTACAAAAAAAATAATAAGTCACTTTAATTTGAAACATGGAGAAAAAAATAAAAGTCATAAAAATGGAAATAGGTTCAAATCTTGTGCTATCCACATAATAAAGATGTAGTCCTACCAAACTTACAAAAAAAATAATAAGTCACTTTAATTTGAAATATGGAGAAAAAAATAAAAGTCATAAAAATGGAAATAATACATAGTCAAACGAAAAAATTGAATACTATGTATAATAAGTTATTTATTTTTCGAAAATTATTGGAATAGAAGAAGTTCTAACAACCCCTATGTAATTAAGTGGAAAAGAATTTTTAAATTAATAAATAAAGTTGTTGTTTCCATTGCTAGAAATCATAATGGTTCACATTGGAGTAAATGATACCTGGCGGAATCTCAAAGGGATCAAATTAGAATTAAATTTCTTAAATTAAAAAATATATATATGGATATATATTACACCTCGGTGGTAGGAAAAAACCGAGGATAAGAACACTGCAAGGAGAAAAGAAGGCTTTTTCTTTTAGGAAGAAAACATCGAAAAACCTACGCTAATGCGATCCTAGAAGGCACGACGTTGCCAAGGAAAAATATGTGAGTAAGGTAATGTTAAAGAAGCATTATCAAGGCTCAGTAGGGGTTACTGAGTCCTAGCACGATTATCAAAGCTATTATCAAAGCTAGGGGAATCATAGGTGATTCAAGGTTAGGTCGATTGGTGTGCAAGGCATAGATTTGCAACATTGGAGTATTAGTTAGAATATTTTGTAACCTCCTCTAATTTAATAGTGTTGGTATTTATGTGAATTGAATGTAACGAAGTGCCATAAGTTAGATTTTGAAGTAGTAGTTTGTAATGAATACTATAATGATTAGAAATATTACACACATGTTGAATGTTTAGCAATAAGTTGTGGAATTATTGACTGATTTAGTGGTGATATTCTTAATATACTATTGGTAGTGCATAGTATGCTTGGTATCTAGTTTACTGAAAATAAATAGGATTGGAGGTGTTATTATTTGAATATATTCTAAAGTGAATGTTGCAGGTAGAAGGCATGCATAGTGAAATTAAGGGACAAATAATATGCATGTCGCAACAAGTTGAGACTTATGGGGATAAAAACCTTGCACAGAGAGGTGATATCTTAAATTAATGCATGCATGCTGTGGGAAATATCTTAAATTAATGCATGCATGTTGTGGTGATTTGCATGAGAGATTCAATACATATCATATCAATACATATCATATTAATCGAAATCGAGGAACAACATAAATTATGCATTATATTGAATGTTTTTAATTATGTGCAATTAGGTAGTGCATGTAGTTATAATTGCATGTTTAAAACTAAATGCATGAAGCATCTATGTATTTCCATTGAACACTCACAGTTCTGTGCATGAAAAGGAGTAGGTGTATTTACTTGTGCATGTCTTAAATCAAATGCATGACAAGACTTATGCAATTCATTTGGATAATTTTAATACAGTGAAATAATATAGTATGAATTGCACTGAATTAAGAGAGTAAATTAAAAAATTGGCATACATGTTCGAAATCGAACAAAGGTGAAAATTGTGCCTTCACGAATTTAATTTACTTAGTTAACTGCATGCAAACAGTCGAAATTTTACAGTAAATTTAAGTAAATCAGTAGATGTATGACACACAATCTTGCAAGAAGACATAAGCCGAAACTGTGCATTTATGTTGTGCTAATACTTTTCATGCCTTCAGACTAGACCAGGTAGATTAACTGTAAAAAATTTAACAAATGATAGCTGATTTCTAGGATAAGATCATATATACTATGTAGAAGCAAAAAACTGAGCAAACTTATTAAATAGGTCAATCATTAAGGAGGTCTACAAGAACTACTCCATAAAGGGTATACAAAATAGGTACAGATGCAAAATACTAAACTAGAAAAATCCGCTTGAGTAATAAAGCAAAGCATCAATATGATTAACTGAAAATGTATGTATACATATATACTTCGATAAACACTCATGTATAGAACTAGCTAGAACATCAAGATAACCTTTCAGGGTTTCAATAATAGAACCATAACACATTTTAAGAATAATGCTCTGGAATACATATGAATACCAAAAGACCCACAATAGGGGATAACTTAAGAATTTTTTCATTAACATATGGCAACTAAATCGTGAGCCTACGAATTGGTGTTACAAAACATAAAACTCTATGAGATGCCCAAACAAAATCCTATAAACTATGTGCACAGTTAAATAAGCACGAACATACCAATTATCTCATCATGCTTAGGTTGATACCCCCAAACGAAGTCCAACTTGGATTAAATAGAAAAGATAAGTATTCGAATCGAACATTAGGGTACTCTGAGGTATTCCTCAGAAAATTTATACAGTTACAGTGATAACATCCCTTATGACCACCATATTGTAAGGCCTTCCATATAGGGAAAAAATTAGCAGGACAACAATGAAGAAAATGTAATTTCAAGAATCAAACTCCATGGAGTGGAGGAGGTCGAAACCAGTAAGGCACCAACCTGGAAGCATACAAGAGACAGTTAGTGGAGAGTGAGCTAGTTGCGACAAAAATCTTCCGGTCCAAACTACAGTATAAAACATACCTGTGAGGGCCAAACAAAAACGTATCAATTAACCGTGGACTCATTCAAGTAAGAAATTTCCAACAAACTAGACTATGGCATACAAATAAGAAATCCCAAAACCCTTACCTGGATAAACTTCCTAAGGTTTGTTGCTGATGACCCCCCTGGATTCAGGGAAAGAATTCACTAGTTAGATTCAAATAAAATAAAGGAAATAGACTAAAAAATCTTAAACCATGAGAAGCTTAGCCAATAAACTAACCTAGGTGTTGGAAGCGGAAATCTTAAGCATAGTGGAGTGGCTGGGCTAAACAACACCTTGGGTCACTACAACACCTGTACAAGAAATAAAACGAACCGAAATTTAATCCCGAGAGTGAAAGATACAGGATTTCGGGGGAAAATTGAGTAAAAAATAATTTCGAAAAAATTACCTGAAACCAGGTCAAGTGAATGCATAGCTGGACACCAACCCTTCGTTGTCCCCATGCCATCGCTCAGAGTTCTCTTGCAAGTGGTGGGAACTGGTAATGAAACCGTGACTGTCAAACACTGCGGTGAACCATGTCTATGCCCGAGCAATGGAGTATGAAAAAAAATTCTAAATGGTGAAACTAACCCCAAATTAGACAGGATTAACCTAGAAAGGGGTAGGTTTATGAAACTGGACCTGGTAATGTGAAGGTATAATAGCTTTGTTGAAATTGGAAGAGGACGAGGAAAATGGGCAGAAAAGAGAACTTAGGAGGTCGGGAATAGGTTAGGGTTAACCCTAATACATTAGAGATGTTACTTTGGAGCCAAGGATACACAATCGTTGATTTACCCTCGAAACCGTAACCATGAAGATTCGTGACATCTCATACCTACTCACATGGGATTTGGTGATGGGTAGGTGGATTATTGGGTTTGCGCTAACCATTGCACAACTATCAGGTATAGGCAGTGCTAGAGGAAACAAGTAGGTTTCCACCTCATATCAAACCATAAATGAGTTAAGTTCATCCCCCTCCATGTGCACAGGGGTGTGCAGACCTTGTCATACGACATTAAATGGCTGAGCATACAACTATTAGATTAAACCACGAGTCAAGTTGGTGAAAATAATTATAATAAGATTGAGGTAAGTAATATATGGATTAAGTAGGTGAATTGAGTTCATCAAAAGAATACAAATATGATTTATGATGGTATGTTGAAAAAAAAGGGGCACATATGGAGAAGCAATATTGATTTTTAGTAAATTAGTTGATGCATTATTATTAGTTAGACCAAAGGAAAAAAATCCCACATGTTGGAGTGTGATGTTAAGGTTGTTACAAAAGTATAGTGTTTATAAAGTTGATTGCTATCAAATTAAGTGGAGATCGTGTTAAATAATTGGAGAATATAGAAATATGTTATTATATAGATGACATTAAAAATATTGTTATATTTTAATTTTAATTTTTTATGGTGCAATAATGAGTTAGAAAATAAAAGTTAAGATAGTATTTAAGAAGGTAGTTAATTCTCAATTCTAATTAGTACAAACAAGAAAACCAACATTTATAAAACATTTATGAACTTTTATATTCTACACAAGGAAGTTGGGCATTGAACTATTCTCAAACTATAGTGCGATGCTAGAATTTATCATATTTATGACACTAAGAGGGTTGAAGATGAAAGTAACTTTCTAAAATTATAGTGTTATGTTAGAATTTATCATCTCTATGACACTAAGAGGGTTGAAGATGAAAGGAACTTGTGATGCTAGAATTTATCATCTTTGTGACACTAAGAGGGTTGAAGATGAAATTCACTTTCTCAAAATAGAGTGTGATGCTAGAATTTATCATCTCTGTGACACTATGGTAATTGGAATGCTTCTCCTAATGCATTTTGAACAAGAAATAAGATTCTAAAATAATGTAAGTGATCTCTTTCCTTTTTAAGGTCATGTAGATCAATTATGATCTTAATGGATGTTAATCATCATCATCATCATCATCATAAGAGTATAATTTACTTCTTGAAGGAGTTCATTAATTGGAAATTACGAGTGACATGGGATGAAATCAATAAGAAGATAATAATGGAACAAGCAAGAATGATTTGATAAATATTGATGGGCTGAAAGACAAGTAAAAAATAGTTCTAACTAAAGTAACCCATTAAGGGTTGGCACTACAAAACAAATTACATCTCACAACAAATAAGACAAGGAAATGATGTAACTTGAAGGGATCAACCCTATGGCACGATGTTGACATGATTTCAAGTTAATAATGCACTAGGCAAGTGAGAAACCTATCACTATATACTAATCTACCAACCATTTTCTCTCCTACTTTTTATACTTATACATTTTAATTGCCTCCTCTTTCTTTGAACCATTGTCTCGAAGATGGAGCCCCTTTTGGATTCAAAACACCAATAGTTTCAAAGATCATTGTTGAAATTCTGAGCTATTTATCTGCAAAAGAACACCACACAAACCTAAAATATACTAACCTATCACTCTATATATAAGTTTAAATCACTTACCTCAAAGGTCTATAAAGAATTGGTGCATAAAAAGCGCCAAAGATATGCCTTGTAATCCCATATTGGTCATCAACAACAACTATTATAGATGTTAGATATTAATATGAATCTTTTTTAATAATTTAAATGAAAGAATAGAAGTCATAAAGGGTTTTGGGTGTGACAAGGTAGAAAAATGGTGGTATAAGGCCCAGAATGACTTCAACTTTGATATTCTTCTTGCATGGTGCCAAAATAGCCATATTAGAGAATTGATCGATGTCCAAAAACACACAAACATTACCATGCTTGGTGGAGGGAAAATATAAAATTTAATCTATAGTGACGAAATCCTAAGGCTTTCCTAGGCTATTTAAAGGAGTGTACTGTTAGGTTCCTATACCAATAGGTGTCATTTTTCATGATTGACTGTGGAAATGCCAAATATGATCATCCTTTCCATGCTACAAAGGTTCCATATTTCAAAAAAATAAAAAATTCAAGAAAAAGAGAAAGGAAAGGAATCCTAAGGAAAGACCAGGAAAGTGGCTTGTCAAAATGCTACTACTATACTACATATTGCTAAGCAAGTTCAGAATGTGCAATCACTGAATTTCTCACAATTGATGAATAACTAGACAGTTCAACCCTGGCTAGATCATGTTTAAATTTCTTGTTTTAGAATAGAGAATAAGGTCTGCTCAAATAGTTCAAGCTTGGCAGTTCACTAGATGAGATAGAGAATTAAAGGGCCCAACTACTCAATTTGAGCCCTTGGAAGAGATAAGGATAGATTTAGATAGGAGGGAAGCCAAAAGAAAAGAGGAAATCAGGGTTTTCTAGTTCAAATGCACCCAATCAAAATGAAGAAAAAATGTTAGGAGTTGTAGAATGGGTAAGTAGATTGAAGTTGCAGAAACAGGTCTATCAGCAGTGTCATCTTTTTGAATATGATCTATTTTTGGATATCTCAAGTGCTATGGAAAAGGTGTGATCAGATGTTGCATGTCTAACTCCCCCCTCTCTCCCCTCACAATAATCATTCACTAACATCCCTCAAAGATATTGGGATCTGTTCAAACTCTTAAACCTCACTCCATTTCTATAAAAGGTTAAGTGAAACTTCAGGTTTACTTAAAAAACTCAAAGCCACATTTCTTGTGTAAAGTTTTATTTCTCCCCACACCCCCAAGTCTAGGTGATTCAACTTCATGCACCTAGCATTTCCCCTTATTTTCATATTAACAAGTTAACCCTATTATATAACTCCCACTTATATTTCCCCTCCCCAATTTTATACAAAAAATACATGAAAAACCCAAAAAATGTATCATATCCCTACTTTTGGCAACTATAGCCATATATCAAAAATTTCGGGAATTATAATGTTTAGCAGAAACATATAATAGCCCTCTGCGTCATTGGAATTCATTTAACCCCCTGTTAAATAAATAACCACCCCTAACCCACCCACATAAACCATGTTTTAACCCCATGCGCATAATTAAACTAGATTTTAATTAACATTTGGTTAATTAAAATACCATACCCCGATAACCCAAAGTTTTCAACCCCCGCGAAACATTACAAAAATATTAAAATAATACGTGAGCCCCTTTTCATAAACCTCTGCTACCTTGCCTTCCCGTCAACTGTTGGATCATTCCCTCCAGATCCAATGGCTCACAGTAATATTGGAGGCGCCCCGATGTCCAGACGTTAGTACCCAATGGACAGCGGTATTCTTGCCATACCCGGGGACACTTGTCACGTTTCTATTGCATTGGGCCCGTTCTGACATAAACCGCCCCCGTACCAAAAGCGGTCTGATGAAAACCATAAACTGCCATCTGGTCCCGCTGTCCGCGTCACCATCACGTCAGCTCCACGCCGGCGCCCACGCTATAGTTCATCCGCTGTGTCCGCCATGTCATCCATCCACATTAGCGACCAGGTCACCTTCCGTACTCCACTACCGGACAAAATCTAAGTCATGCTGACATCATCCCCAAAAAGTGCCAAAAGCTCGAAAAAGTCCAAATTTTGTTAAAAACCTGTGAAAGTGATTGCTTTTGTTTATTTCTATTTGTTGATTTGTGAAACCTCTGCATGCAAATTACGATGAATTGGCCACCAAAGCTACACAGTCCGTCACCCAGTGAAATCAACTCCATAGCGCGGTCCCTCAGCTCGGCCTGCAATCCTCATTGTACACTAGGCATCCATAGAACAGGTATTTACCTGTAATTTTCTCATAAACCCTGTTTTTCCAAGTTTTTCTGTAAAAATCACCCGGATGACCAGAATTCGAGCCAAAATCACAGTGCTGCCTCTGTACCTCTGCACTATAGTCACCACTATACCCATTTTTTCAAAATTAATCCTGCCAACTATCTTTCCCTCTGCAAATTCGCCCGTCGAGCTCAATTTAAGCTCATTTTCTCTGCATTCCACTCACTAATCCAACAAATTCATTCTATAACCCCAGATAAAAACACAGTGAGCTGATAAAAATAGGAATTTACCAAAGTTTTCTTTCCAAGCCACCTATCTGTAACTTTCCTCTACAAAAAGAATCCAAAAAATGCCCAAATATTGAGTTAAATTTGTCAAAACACCTGCAAAAGGAGCGCCATTTCCACTATTTTACCCAACTTTCCGACTAAACTCTGCAAAATTCGTTTTTATTACCATGAATGTTACCCAATGCGGTGATTACAAGATAAAACTCATGTCTGCAATTTCCTGAGAAAAGCCTCAGAGCCAGTATTCTGTTTTCTGTTGTTGCATAGACCTACATTCCAATAAAAAACATAGACAGTTGAAGCATGGAGGCTCCAGTGGCTCTGAACATTGCACCCTTGAATGCACCACATAAGGACTTGGAATGGTTACCTTGCTGAAAAAGACTTCCAGATTAAGGATATGATGGGTCTCAAACCTCACCTATAAACGTTTTGATGAATTAGAAATAGCCACAAGAGCAACACTGATGTCCTGGGAATTTGGGAATCCAATATGCCCATCTATTACCTCCCTTCAGTGAATGTGCTCCATGATTTCATCCATTTATGCTGTACAAACTATGATCCCACACAAAGAGAAATCTTGACTCCATCTGGATCTGTACTCTTCTATATTACTCCTCAGTCCATAAACGAGATGTTGAACTTTGAGCCAACTCAGCCTCTGGTTCCTCTCACCATGAAACTTCTGCTAGATCAAGGTGCCAAGCTGCCTAGCTCAGAAATAACAAGACTGGGTCAGTTGTTTATGCTACCACAGTTCCAGCCTGATCATCCTCCTCCTTATCATCAAGTCTCGTCCAATGAGACAAGGAAACTCCTAATAGACATGATATCCTACATTCTAGGATGCAAAACCAATGAGTTTATTAATAAAACTGTGTTTATATTGATGTCCATATTCACTCCAGGACAACCCCCTGCTGTCAAGTATGACTATGCCACCTTCATAGCAAATAAAATCAATGAGCAGTTTATGATTTTGGAGAGATAAAGAGTATTCAAGTATACATCCTATATATATCATCTACTGTTGTACTATCATCCTGATAGTTTCCAAGTTCCTCGTAAAAAACTAGACTCCAAAGGAGAGACAAGGTCTGTCATTTTCTGGACCTTAGTTTTCCATGAAGTTCACCTCTCACCTTATACATATTTCCAGTTCATTGACATGTTCATTTACCCAGCCACCTCCCTGTTGATGATGACTCCGCCTGGTAGGTTCTCTGCTGAAATGCAGAGAATTTTACATCTTTCAAGGGGCTACAACATTAGTGACTGGTATCTTTACCAGAACCACACAGTGATCAGGATTTATGGTTGTCAATTATCCCCCTACAGGCTGCCGAAATATGTCCCCATGAGACTCTTTGCCTTGGAATACTTCAGGCAATTTAGTAGTGCAGATTTGACTCATTTCCATGGTAAAAACAAAAAGGCACAACTCAAGATAAGACATCAATTGGGACCTTTTGTCTTCAATAAGAGAGAAGAAGTCTGGAGTGATGCAGACAAGATACTAAGAGATGAACTTATGTTGAAACAAAGTTTTTATTGGGGACCATATGACCCTGAACATTTCATAAGCTTTAGAAGAGTAAAAAACAAGCTTTCAGGATATGTGCACCAAGCAATCCCTCAAATTTAACAATATGCTAATCGACAGGAATGGGTATAGGGCACACTAGTTGAAGAGCTTACTGAAGAAGAAAGATTAGAAAAATAAATGAAAGACTTTGAGAAGACAATTGACTTGGATTCTTTTGGACAGGTCCCTTTCACACTGCCTTAACAAATTGGAATGAGCACATCATCTGCCACACCTCCACAACAACTTACCCAAGAGACTACTCGACCTGTAGGAAAAGAAAAAGAAGTACAGCATTCAGAGCAGCAATACAATGGCAGATTGGCCATCTACAGCCCAGGAAAAGGGTCAAGAGCATGACCTTTCAACACAAGCAAAGGCAATAGAGATCCTTGTGTTACAAACTCCTCTTAATGAGGAAAGAGCCAAAAAAAGGGACAAACCAGAAGAGATAGCCACAGGGGCATCTACAGAACAACAAGGTGAGAAGAGGCAAAGGCTGAACCTCTACTCTGAAGAAGAGTTCACAGAGGAAACAACAGGAAACCTTAGGGGTGAGGGAACATATGAACAACAGATCCCTTCATTTTTGGAAACATCTACTAGCTCATTTCAGCAGGAACAAGAGAAACAGCCTGGGGTGGAGGTTACATCCACCAAGCAACCGAGCAAGCCTATGATATTCAAGCAGGGAAGATGACCCTTAGTCACTTCAGGCCCACCATACAGCAGCCCTAGTCAGCTGCTGATTATATCAGGACCAATCTAGAAGTTCTTGCTAAAGACATCCACCCAATGGACCATATTGAGTTACACAAACAGGCCAGAGAAATGGTATACTCCACCTTGGCAGAAAAAGCATTACTGGCTCATAAACTGCAGAACTCATTGTACAACACTTCTACCCAATTGGAGCTAGAAAAGGCCTCCTCATTAGGCAAGGATAATAGAATAAAATCCTTGGAAAAGATTATCATAGAATTGGGACATGATCCCAAGTGTCATGCCCCCAAGCCTACGGTGGTCTTTCAACTGTGTCGGCGAGGTGCGGCACCACCGAACACTTTCTTTTTAACAATACTCGTGCACATGGACTACGCCTAAATTCACTTCCTCATTACTTAGCTTGTGTTTCATAACCAAGTAAACATGCAATTATCCTTTATACTTAATGAAGCCCATACTCATTCCTTATCCATAGCAATTATAACAAAACATCAACAATTGCAACAAGTATAAAGGGGAGGGGAAACTTCCCGTAATGTGAGTCTGCCCAACAATATATTAAGATTATCAGTTTACAATATCCAAGTGTGTCTGGCCGAACCAAGTCTCACACTTAACCGAATATTACAAAGAGAGGCAAACTTGCCTTTTACAACAATCTTGTGCACCTCTTGCATGAAGGGCGGTGCTCACCCGAGCCACCTAACACCCTTTCCAAGTCCTACACAAAATCTGCAATCAACCCTGGCACACCTTGCCAACCTTCGACCGTCCACAAGGAGTATCAAGTATGTAGCCTCACCAAGTAGTGTGCATGAGATATGCACACTCCTCCCTTTCTGCGCACTTCCTCTTGTCTTGTGCGAAGAACATAAGAGATATGCAAGTTCGTTGGTGAAAAATGAGCTCCAACGCTCATATGTTTATATGCATTTTAGTGTGGGTTGCATGTGGGTGGTGGCTCTCTAGCCGACCCCCAGAATAGCTCCAACACACCCTCAACTCGCCCTTAGAACCGTCGGCCATCCCTTTACACACGCCCATGTTCATCGTGTATAAATCTGGGGTGGATCGACTTATCGAGTTCCCACTTGAGATAGATCAAACCAAAGAAAAAGTACTTGCCATTCGTTGGTTATTAGGGGGCATCTCGAAAATGTCCGAGTTGAAATATGAATTTCAAATTGAGTTGTTTCCAAGTCGTTTGTCAAGTGTCGTAATTTTCTCTTCTTTCGTCACAACCGTTTCTTTGTTTCGTCGCATTTCTTCCGCACGCGGTTGTCGTGCGCCCACACTCCCGCCCACGTGCCCATCGCCCACCCACGCGCCCATCGTGCACGCTGACTCGCCCGGTGCCCATCGCGTTCATGCCCAATGACCTTACATCCTCCTCCACCTGAAGTCGTTGTCGTCCTCGACAACATCCCCAAGCATCAATATCCATGATGTCAACTTTCCTCACATATGGCAAACATCCTTGCAACATATGTAGGACTCCATCTCCACCATGTCTCATCTCAGTAACCAACTACCACCAAGATAGTCCATACCAAAGTATGGTCATAGATTGTAGGTTTTAACCCCATACAGAAATTACTTGCATACGAATTCTAAATCATAGGAAAAATAAAAATGCGAGAGCATAACACATAAAACACATATACATAGAGATTTCCCACTGGATCTCAAA
>APFE030627676.1:82351-96904 GCA_000404065.3 Pinus taeda
AAATACCTTCTCAAGAGATGTATTGTTGTTGGCTGGTGAATATCATTCTGGACCTGCTCTGTAAGTTTTGAGAACTCTTCTGAAATAAAATTGCTAGAATGTTGTGTTGGTGAACTTGCTAGTTATTGAATCAATGGCAGAAGGATATATTGCAGAATTCTCGTGTTAATACATGGATCAATAAGTCTTCTTTACTCTTGTGTTATTGCATCCGTGTTTTATTTATCATCTAAATATCATGCTCTAAGTTACAGGAAAAAAGGATAACCCAAAATTTACTTTGCTGTACTCTGCGTTCAATTCCTGTAATTTTTTTATGTTTTCCACAGGACTAGCATAAGCAAGAATTCTTGACTGCTCTTGCCTCCCTGGTTCTTCCACTCTAAATTCATCAAGGAATTCTTAACTGCTCCTTGATAATGTTTTCACAATTTCCCTCTGTTAACATAATGAAAGATTCTTGATTTCCTTTCATTCCTTGACTTCATTTCATCTTATTTCAGCTTGAAAGTTGTTCTGTGTTCAATTATCTTGCTCTGTAATCTTCCTACTGCCAAAGGAACCATACCCAGAGGTTCATTTCCATTAGACTCCATCAACCCAATGGTCTGAACTTCTCTCATATTACAGCCTTGTTCTACTGAATGTTATCTTCCAAACACCAAACAAAACTTGTACTTCATAACTAGCCTAACATATAATCAAACAAATCTAAATCACAAAGAGAGAGCCCTCTCTGGTTGTAGATTGGCTAGGATCTGCAGCTAAAATATTGGTTAGTGGTTACCTCGGCCGTATTCCCTTCTGGAGGCAGGGAACAACCTGAGTGATAACATGTACAACCCCTACTTCTTGATGGTTGGTTTACAATGACATAAGCAGTGCATGATCTAATATACCAATGGACAACCTATTGAAGATTTGGCTAGTAGAAATATTTTTGAATTAGTACTATTGTATTCTCGAAACCAATGTGCCATGAGACATGACTGTAATGTGCTTCTTAGATAATATTGGCATGCTCACTTGAAGGAACACAAAGTTAGTCTAAGTATCATAGGACCATATCCTAGAGTTTGAATTATGGAACTTTTTTTCGAGTGACCAACGTTTAATACGTGGCAACAAAGTCATAGCTACTTTCTTATAATTTTTTCCACCCAAAAGTATCCTACCCACAAGTTAAGAACTATGTTTAACACCACAAATAGGGGCTAATTGAGGCATTATCCAATGTGGTTGGTGGTACCCTTCTTGTATTTGATGTTCAAGTGGAATTATTGTGGGTATGTGGACCATTATTTATGGTGGTCACTTTGTAAATTTCCTTATCTTTGCATGAATTAGAAAGGCTTGTTATTAGTTTTGATGATCATCTCCTTTTACAAAATATAATGCTTCCATTGTTGTCATGCCTACACAATGGAATACATCTCTTTATCATAGTTGGGTATCTCTAGATAGTATAAGAGAGTGTTTCACTATGATAGGCCATTGAATGCATTTTCTATGTGAGGGCTACATTAATATCATAGTTGGAGGCATATTTTCTCAATCTCAAATGGTTGTTGTAGATATCACAGGGTTAGGACTAGTGCAAAAGAGAGTTTCCATTCATATCCTCAAATGTTTTTTGTAGTGAATCAGATTAGGAAAATTTTTCATTAGCTCCATCCTTGATTACTTGACTTAAGGGCCAAGTGATATGAGACAACCACAACATGATTTTTTGGTAGAGGTTAATAAGGCCCAAGAAGCTATGGATATTTGTTAGTCATTGGAGTAGGCCAATCCTAAATGAATTGAATCTTGGATAGATCCACATGCACCCCATGTTTATCCATGATGTATCCCAAATATTGAATTTTCTACATGCAAATGAGAATTTTTTTATATTGGTTTACAATTTATTTTGTTATGGGGTTCTTATTGTTATCACCAAAAAATGATCACCTAGCCAAATCTAACTAGGTGGATCGAAATACACCATCTAAGATTAAATTTACCATAGTAAAATCACTTTCAACATAGGAAATAATTTAGTAAACCATTTTTATTAAATTATTTGTGATTAAAATTAAAATCCCCATGAGAATAATTCAATAAATCATTATTTGTTTAATTTTCTTTAGGAATAATTATTAAATCATTGTTTGATAATTATTCCTTGTCACATTTAACTAAATCACCTAGGAATAATTAAAAAAATCATTATTTATTTATTATTCCTTAATTATATTACTGGAATAATTGTTAACTCATTATTTAATAATAATTTCAATTTTACATCATTCTTAATCCTCGTGGAATAATTAATAAATGATTTTAATTATTTCTAAATAAATATACTTGACCATTGTGAATATTTTTCCCTCTCCGAAAAAATATAATAAGGAATTCCTAATGGTTAGATCTTGATTTGGTCAATATTATTTTATTATTTTCAATTTTCAAGATCAACACAATACTTTTTTATAAATAAGAGGGGTTTCCATTCATTCTTCACCATGATCATTATCATCGCCGCCACTATCATCTTCTTGAATTTGAGCTCCCACTTGAGTTCTACACATTGTTTTGGGTTTTTCACATACTGAGAGAGAGGATTACTGAAGCGTCAAGGACATCAAAGCACCCATCCCACGGAGAGGGATTTGCATAACCTTTTTGTAGATATCCTTCACTAGGTGTTATCAATAAAGATTATTATTCATTTAAAATTCTTTCCATATTGGGTTATTACATTGGATATATATTGTTGTTTGTTGTTTTGGATCACATATGTCTTTTTGTTGCAGGTTTCTCTCGTTTTATTATTGTTGATAGGAAGCATAAGAAACGAGGGATTGTGTTTAGGGTCACTTGTCATCCATGCCTTAAGTGTTATGTTTTTGGTACACCTTCCAAGAATTTTCATACTAACAAATGGAAATTCTACTGGTCTAGTAATTTAGTTCCTGGGTGACTGAAGTTTAAGTAAATTTTAGGGTTTTCTACAACTATTTATAGCCTCTAAATTTCTAGTTATAGTTTTCTTTCCTTTTTTGTCAAATTTTCATATTTTGATGGTTTTATAGTTCTTTCCCTAGGTCACATGTACCATCCAAGTAAGAGACAACAAAATCTATGCAAGATCTGTTGACGGAGAGTGCCAAGAGAAAAACACACTTTTCAACCCTATATCTACATTCTAGAGCACACTTCTTGGCCCATTATCTATGTTTTTAATTTTCCCCTTAAGATATCCTTCAACATCCTAGGTTTTGGAGCTTCATACCTATCCTTTACAACATTTCTCACCTCTGATGTTTGTTGTGTGTCTGCACCATTTACAACAGATTAGTGCCTCTAGATATCAATACCTTTGACAATAGGTCTTTTAGGCATTTTATGTTTCTTTTAGTAGCTTGTTTTCCTTATCTTGCTTAGCTTCTTGAGAGCCCTTTTGGGTGGGGTTTTGTGTACTTGACTGGATGTTTATTTTCTTGTCCTTTTCATCATTATTTATAGTCTATCAGCACTTTATTTTCAACAACACATGGCATCATAAAACATGCTTAGTTAACTCATCCACTTGAAACACCATTTTCACAAACTCACGTGTTAAACAAACGTGAGATTGGTTAACACCACCAAGACAAGACTTGAAACATCACAACTTAATAATTTAACATACATAGATTAATCCCACTTGGGCACTATGGCCAACCAATCTATGTAGTTTAGGTGTAGGATCAATGGAATAAGCTTCCAATAACACCCATCGATCACTTACATTGAGACATAGAATTTGACATACTAGGGAGATTAAAATCCTTCACCTTCCCACGGTCCAAAGTCAAAGTGCATCAAAAAACTGATTTAAAGGGTGTTAGGCTAGGTCATCATGTGAGTAGTTCTCCTCGGGGCTACCCAACCTTTAGCAGGGAATTCCATGCGATGGTTTATCACCAAGAAGCTCAAGACTCGACCACCTATGTGGATGAACGTAACTGTAGTAACCAATCTTACAAAAAAACCCAATATGACTAGCCGTGGGAAGTAGTTGGTTCTCTACCTTACCTTTCTCTAGACAACTCTACTTGCGGGTATCATAATCCATCAAGTAAGAAGTTCTTTGGAAGGCCATATGAAACAATAAATTTAGGATTGTTTGAGGATTTAGACCACCTATAGGCTAGAGTTGTTTCTCTATGATAGGACGTGCTTGCTTCTATTAGAGTAGCATCATTAATATAGTTAGTTTACACTTGGCACCACTGCACTAGGTGTTTGCTTGCTATTTTTTTCTCTTTTTCTCCTATCATCACCCTTTAGTCCTTAAGGACATCATTGTCTTAACATCATTGCACCCCCCTAGGCATTTGTCACAGAGAATTTGAGGCCTTTACCCTCAGTTTCCATTAGGACATATTACTCCTCCTCATCAAGTTAAAGTACATCTTCTGAGTCCTTCATCAAGTCTTAATTTTGACTCTAGTTCTACTGATTTTTCCAATTATTCCTTTGATTCTGCATCTTCTCAATGTCGTACCATCATAACGTCAAGCACTAATGCGGGTGCAGGAAACCAAGGTGGTTACCTAGGTACTATCTAGGGTAACCCCACGAGCGGAATCTTCATTGATATGGGCACTCCTACTCCATTGCTTCCTTTTATGGCTAGTTTGAGTCTCCCTGATTCACCAAGCTCATCAACGACCCCTTTCTTCATAACCTCAATTGGCTAGTTATGCCTACCAAGCTTCCTTCCATCATCCCCAATTTTGAATTTAATCCTAGAGAAGATCCCACAAATCATGTTCATTCATTCCATATGTGGTGTTCATCCAGTTCTATCATAGAAGACTCCATTCGTCTTTGCCTTTTCCAATGCACTCTTACTGGAGCTGTTGCTAAGTGGTATGTTAATTAAACCAAAGCCACTCATTCCACTTTTCCGACTCTTGCCAAAGATTTTATAGCCTATTTCTAATTACCTTTCCTTTATGACACTAGTACCAAAATTTTCACTTCTTTCCATCAAATGTTTGCCATTGTCCTATTTGATCATGTTCAAGAATGATAGAGAAGGAGGAGCATATGTAAATCTCTTGAATTTGAAGACTTTGTCTATATGGATTGGTAACTTAGATCTCTTTCGGACCCCATTGCTAAAGAAGTCACTTATCACTTCCCTAATATGAGGAATATGTGCTCCAAGTATCTTTGAAATTAGACTTGATCTACGCACAGTCAAGATATGTTTATACTTTCATTCCTGATCTGCCTCATCCTGGCATCGCTAATGCACCAAGGAATTTGATGCCACTGATGGTATCATTGGATCCATTTCACACCCTCGACTTCAAACATATGCTCCACCTCCGATGATTTATGGTGAACTATAGGGGTGGCCAGTCCCTCTTACACCTATTCACCCGCAATATTTCACATGGAAACTCTTATCTAGGTCCCAACACATCATACCCATATCCGCATCCACATTAGCAGATGTTAGGGCCAATTGTTGCTACAAGTGTCTATTCTAATGTTGCCCCATATCCTTATTATCCGTATGCACTGCCTAGCACTCTAGACTTGCCTACACTAGTGCCCCAGCCATCCATGCCTCCTCCACCTCTTCCACAATAGTAACCTCCTCCACAAGGTCAAGTGTATGCTTCGCAGAGCGCAACTAATTCCCGTAACCTCAAGAAAAGGAACAAGGTGAAGGGTAACTAAAACCAAAAATCTCAAGGTAATCAAGGTAGCGAGGGTCCACCACCTAATGCACCTCACAAAAATCAGCCTGATCTTGCAACCCATAAACATGACGGATAAACCAAGCAAAAAAGACTCTTTGTATGAACAAACATTGTGCTTTTTGTGGCACATATGCCCATTATACTTATGAGTGTCTCCTTTTACCTCATATGCTTCAAGTGTGGGAAGCTTAAGTATCTTCTTCTAGAGGACCATAGCTCATAACGCCTCCTCCTCGTCCTGCTTCATCTTAACTGTCTGTGCTTACCAGTCCTTTTCTTCACCAAGGATATCTCACTACTCAACCTACATAAGGTCATGCATCTTTCCCACCACCACCATTTGGTTGTAATAATTATTAGATTCTTATGATGAATTTTGATGAAGTTAATACTGAACAAGTCAACATTCAGACTCGATCACGCCAATATAACAAGAAACCTGCTAAGTCAATAACTGAGTCCTAACCACAAGTTTCCACCTAGCCTTTTTCGTCATCAAATGGTACCTTAGATATCCCTCTGACTAAAGTATAAGTTATCCCCAAGATCCCAAAGGTCCATTAAATAAAAACATTGCTTCTAATAAGGCCGCCCATACTTATAACATAGTAGATGACTTAGCACAGTCTCTTAATTTCATGTCAATGCTCAAATTCCTATAAATGTACCCATTGCAACGAAAATCTCTACTCTTTGCTTTGGGTGTTATGGATCCTTATGACGATCATGTGATTTTCTTTGAAATTGAAATATCATAACATCCCTCCCCTCCTTCATCTGTTGTTTTTCAAATAACGGTCTCCATAAGAAACACCACTATTCAATGGTGTATCATAGATGAAGGCACCTCCACCTATGTGATGGCTGCCAGTGTTTGGAAGTGTTGGCTTAGGGGGTATTGACCCAGGTTCAGAGTTAGTTTTGCCAACCAACAAATCTCTACACTACTAGCCTTTTCAGAAACAACACGCGTAGCACAAACTGAAGTATCACCCAAAGAAATATGGGGGGATGCTAGAACCAAGTTTCTGCATCGAGAGACTAGTGTGATGTCTTTTAGCGCCTTAGATCTATCTTCACATAGAACTATACACTCTTAGGGCTCACTGCTACAACTCTATCTAGATGGTCTTTAGACCTTTGCGAAGGTCTACGATCAGTCTTTGTAGAGCTTTAAGAGTCAACCTATCCACTTATGTGCACCATAAAGTAGTCCTAAATTAGGGTTCACGTAGATTTACTTAAGTTGTTAGTAACATCAGAGAATTCATTAGAGTCTTCGCAAAATTACATAAACGTGGTTGTGTACATCATTTAATAGCTATTCATAGATTCTCACAACATTCCATTAATATTCCATTAATCACATTATTCATAGGCAACATATATCATTAACAAAAGAAAAGATAAAACATATATACATAGGAATTCTTCGGTAATTGTTTTTATTGATATTCAATTCAAATTTACAGAATCAAAACTACCCTGCGCACTCAACTAGAGGGGTTTGCGCACTTAGCTACAGACTCTACCTAGGCTTTCACGCACTTAGCTGCAGAGCCTTCCTTCTCCTATTTGACCCACTTCTTCTCGCTATCACTACTTAGCCATCATCCCTTACTAACATGACTTGCCTTAGACTCTCTAAGGCACACCTCTTTATAGCTTTTTTCATACAATTCCATGGTTTGTGGACCATAGGTGGATCTCAAAATTGACTCAATATTTACATAAAAAAGGGGCTAAACCCCTTTGATTGCTAATCATCCATGTGATACACATCCAAAAATCGCGAATAATTTATATTAATTACAAAATTGTATGAAAACTTGGGTTATCCTAACTCCAAAACTAACCCAGAGGACCCCATCCTAATAGGTCCCCAACAAAAATATCATTACTTTCCCTCAATTCACTCGGTTGGCGCTGTGATCTTGCTGTGAAGATCCACTAGCTCCACCTAGATTACTACAACTTTGGCAACGCTCTGAGTTGCTTCCTACTTGAATTCCTCAACTAAATTTTCTGTAGCTGGTTCTTCTATGGCCAACCTCATTTTCTACTATGTCTGTTGCAAGCCATTAAGTTTATCCTAGATGTTTGTCATGACTTGATAAGCTTATTCTAACCATGGCTGCAACCTAGCCTTTAGCAAGGCTTCCTTCTTTTGTGCTTCCTCTACCTGCACTAGGAGCTAGTTTGCCTCTTGTAAATTGGCTAGGCATTGCGCTGGTGTTATGGAGCACGCCATTGCCCTAACTTCATCGTACTGTGGCTGCAGCTCCCTGACCTCTATATTCAACATCTCTAGGTTTGGATCCTCCTATAGATTGGTCACCAAATCCATTTATTGCTGGAACAATGTCGTACAGTTAGTGATTGTGGCATCCAAGGTGGCCATTTGTTCCTTTATAACAACTTCGTGCTACTCCTAAACCTTAGGCAAAGCTGTGGGCTGCAACTTTAACTGCAGTTTTGTGATCTTCATATTGAGTTCATATTGAACTCATCCAACCTTATCTCTAGCTTCGCGCACACCAATAGGTAGTTTTCTAATCTTTTCTTCTGGCTATGCATCATCTGGGATGTGAAGCTCAGGCCCTATCTTTCATGCCTCTGTGACCGTTGACTCCAGTCGTGAACTTTGTGCATGTAGTGTCTCCTTTTCCTTTAGAGCCTATGTTTTCCAAGTGAACATCTTCTCATTATTTACTCTGTACTTGCTAATAAGGTTTAGGGCGCACTTCTCCCGGGCTCTCAATTCATTTGCTACCCCTACATGCAGCATGTGGGGGGTCTTGTTGGAGAGCGCCGCTATATTCATCACGATGTTCTTAATTGTTATTTGGATAATGCAATCTTCATCTAACCCCACGTGAAGAGACCCATCTGGAAATGAAATAGTCCTAAGGTCAAGGGACCTTACTAATTTTGATGCTTGGCTCGTCCTAGGTGTCAGGCTCGCTTGTCCAGTGCCCACCTGTATCTTGCTTGCTTGGATCTGTAGCTCGCAGAGATATATTTGGATGCTCCCTAGTATCTACATGCACTACTACTCAAACTGCTGCAACACCTCAGTTTTGGTATCCCTGATTTTATCCTCGATCTCATCGAGATTGCCTTCTGTTAAGACCATGGGATCCAACTGTGACTTGTCTTTTTTTCCTTCTTCCTTGGACATTCCTGCTACTCCTCACCACACTTCTTTAGAGTGAAGGGGGTTCTCTACCCCTCATCTCCTCTGTCGTGCCCAGAATGTTGTTCCTCCTCTATTTTCGGTGAATGTGACTTGTCACCCTTTTGTGACTCATGTTGCACTTGTCCTGCTTGTTCCTTGGAAGTGCGCTCTTACTCAAATCAATCCTTCTCTGTGACTTCCTTATTTTTTTGTGTATCCAGGTTACGTGTAGCCTGCTTAGCTGCCTCCTTCCTTTTCTGTACGGCATAATTCTTCGCACTCATTCTTGTTCCAGTAACAAGGTCTAATGGGGCGCACCACTCTATAGGCCACCTTGCTACCACCTCCTATACATCTGTTTTTGTTACCAAATATGGCAAGTCATGCCACTTTTACATTGGATCCTTCCTCACCTAGATATACGCCCTGTGGAAGTCAACCTTGAATGCGACATAGGCTAACAATTGTGTCAACAAGGTCGGGGACAACCTCAGACGTTGATTAATGGCTATGCGGAGATCCATCTCAATGAGTACCCAAAATATCTTTGTTTCAGTGATCCACACAACATCCTTGGTAGCCCATAAGGAATCAAACTGTGTTGCTTCTGGTGATCCTTCTTCAAGTGGAGGAAACTGGCTATCCTTCGATAGTTTCCATGCAACCAACACAATGGACAACAATAACCAAGTGTAATGAAATGGCTTGGTCTCATCCTGGGCCTCATGACAGTTTCCCAAGAATTCTTGCAAAGGTATCTGGCGCAATTGAACTGTATGCCCTTTGCTCACTGTGAAACTAGGGAAAATATGGGCACCCAAACTTCTTCCATGTGACATTTACTCATCACCTTCACTACTAAGATTTGGGTGGCTATTTGAACTGTGCGGTTTGATATCAACATAATTGAATACCCTCACAACTTCTTCATGAGGTCATAATTTTTCTTCATTCTTTCTGCAAGGTCTTTCTCCCTCATCTTTCCACCAAACTTCTTGTCCGAGTTCACGCCCTTATAAGGTAAGTGCGTGACTATATGAATGAACATATCTATGATGGGTATAGGCCCTCCTAACCATATACACCAATCGTGCACCAACGTAAGCAACTGGCACACACAAATTATGTTGATAGGGGTTTGATGATAATGGGGTACCGACAACAGTTTGAGTAACCCCGAGTGCTCCACCCTGCAGATCCATTCCTTCATCTCTAATGTAATCACACCTAATTCTGTAGAGTAAACCCTTGTCATATGTTTATCTTTCGCCAAGTGGGGAAACCTGGCGGGATCTTTGAGGTCCCAATCCTCCATTTTTAGCAGTGGGATCCGAGTGAGCCGCAGACCTTCAAAAGGAACCTTCTCAGGTAGCAGGGGCATAGAAATGGTGAATTTCTTAGAGTCTGGGTCCTTCGTAACCTTCACCTTTCCCTTCCTCAGAGGGATATATGCAGGTAGCCTGGTTATGGGCTCTATTCCTTTAGCATCGATGTGTTCTGTTCCCTAGCCTTCTTCTGCCTCCAGGTCGACTACCTTCTCTGGTTGCTTATCTTTCTTCGGCTTCTGCATTTTAGAATGCTTTCGTGGGGAGGCATGCATGGACACTAGTTTCTTCTTCTTGTCCTTCTTCGGTTTGGCTGCTTAGGTTTCTCTAGTCACGGTAGGTTTTAGCCTAGGCAACCTCGGTGCTGTAGCTAAAGGAGCTGGAGCTTCCATACTTAAAACTTATGAGGCAACTCCCTCAAAGGCGACATCGCCAGTACTCACAGTCTTAGCGGGACTTGGGCCAATCATTTTCTCTAAGATAAACTTCTGGTTTAGCTCAAACAACTTAGCAAATGTGGGGCTCATGACTAATTATTCCCAATATGATTGGCTCATAGGTGACAAAAAATGAATCACACTAACAATTTTGAGAACGAAAAGTGTTCTTTGTTGGACTGGCATGCATAATTTATAGGGGTTTTTGAATTCAAATCTGAGTCTTAAACCCAATTTTTGATAATTAATGTTGTTTTGGAAGCAGATCTTCAAAGATTTTTTCCTTAAATGCTACCAACCTACTCCTCTTAACCATCTTATGGCTATCAAGTCATGAACGATGATTCCAATGGTTACTTTTCTGTTGTGTTACATGGTACTTCCCTCCATGGTGCAGATTCTTGCCTGTAGCATCATAGGTTGCAACTTCATCACTTTCCACACAGCTGACTCACTATGTTGTCCTCCAAACTGGGCAGTGTAGTTTATAGTCTTGCGCTCCCTTGAAACTGCCTTGAGCACTAAGACTATCCTACCACCATATAGTCATTGAGAAGGATCAATTGTATACAACTTCAATCTGCTCCCGTTCACTCTACCTAGAAAAGGTTATCCATTCAGCTTCGCAAGTTGAACTGTGCTCCATCTGTGATTTCTTTAATAATGTATGGCCCGAGCTAATGCATATGAAATTTACTCAGAAATTTAGTGAACTTATTATCATATAACAAGAAAAGATTGTTTACCTTGAATGTGCAAAGGTTGATGTGGTGATCATGCCATGCGTTTTTGCATTCCTTCTGTACTTGCTGATGAAATCTTGCCAAAAAATCGATCCTCTTCGAGCTCCATCAGTTGCCCGAGCTGTTCCTCCAAGGCCTCGTGATCTACCATACCTGTGAGATCTGCTATGCATAAACTAGGCACAATATACTCCATTGGCATTACAGCTTCTAAACCATAGACCAATCTGAATGGCGTTTGTCCTGTCAGCTTCTTGCAATTAATCCTATAAGCCCATAGTACTAGAGGTACATGCACATCCCAACCATTTCGTTGTGCGTTGCAGATGTTCGTCATTGGATTCTCCAAAATCTTATTGAAGGCTTCAATAGTTCCATTGGCCTGTGGGTGATATGGTGTGCTCTTCTAATGGTAGACCTGGAATTCGTCAGTTAGGGCATTGATCATCTCATTCAGCAAGTGCATACCCGTGTCACTCAACAACACTTTTGGGCAGCCCATGTGGTTAAGACATATTCAAACAAAAAATTTGTTGTCGTAGTCCCTATACAATCCTTAACTGGCTTTTCGACCGCCCATCTGGTGAGATATTTCGCTGTGGTGATGATATAACACGCACCAATTTTATTTCCTAGGGGCTGAATTGGCCCAATGAAATCAATCACCCATTTCTCAAAGGGATGCAAAGATAATTGAGGGCGTAATGGAAATTTGTCCCTTCACTATGGTCTGCCAGTGCTCTAATATGCATCGCATGCGTTACAATTTTCTTTGGAATCCTTGTGCAATGTTCGCCACCATAGACTTGCATGCAAAATATTCTGTGCATTCGTGTTTCCTGCATAATGACCTCCCGCATCCCCTCCATGAGCTTCATAAATAATTCTATCCCTGTCAAAATATGGCACATGTCTTCGCAATATTTCATCTATACCCATCTTATACAGATGTCTCGCCATAATTGAAAAATATGTCGCGTGCACTACTAGTTCCTTCTTTTGCTAAATTGTATACCCTTCCGGTGCCATTCACGTAGTGAAGAAGTGAATAATATTGGAAAAATAATTATCCACTATGCGCACTGCAAATAGTTGCACATTTTGCAACCCTTCCTCCAAATTATTAGTCTCCTCTCCTATCTTGATCCGTGACAGATGATGAGGTCCCACATTTAACCTCCCTGGCTTCACAATTACTTCAAAGTCATACTCTTGGAATAGCAGCAACCATATGTAGATATTATCCCCCAACGCAGGCTTTTTGACCAAGTATTTCAAAGCAGAATGACCCGTGTAAATTTTGAAATGCCCTTCTAACAGATAATGCCGAAACTTCTGTAGTGCGTACACCATGGCCAATCCTTCGTGCTCAATTATTGAATAATTCTTCTCAATTTTTGATAATTTCTAACTCGCGAAGGCTATAGGTTGGTCCATTTCTCCTTCACCAGCCTATGTTAGAACTGCACCCAATATAATACAAGAGGCTTACTAAGATCGACACAGTGACCATATTTTATTTTAATACATCTAAGCTACTCTAACATTCTTCATCCCAACAGAATGTTGTGTCCTTCTTCAAAATTTTCTCAATGGGCATGGTAATTTGAGCATATGCTTTGATACATTTTCTATACAATCCCATATGTCCCAACGTTGCGTGTAGCTACTTAACGTTCCTTGGGGCCTCCAAATTCATAATTACTACAATATTTTCAAGGTCCACCATCAACCGTTGCTTTGCAAACCACGTGACCCAACAAGATTCCAAAGGGAACACAAAAGATGCATTTCTTCAAATTCAACGCGATCTGATACCTGTGACATTATCCAACATCAGGCGCAAACTTGCTACATGGCATGTTACTAATTTGAATAGTATCGAGTCATCAAAGTATACTTCAAGGAACTTATGAATGAAGTCCTTGAACATTGCAATGACTACATGAGAAAATATTGCAGGCACATTCTTGAGCCCAAATGACATTACAATGAATTGAAAACAACCCCATTTTGTCGCGAAGGTCATTTTTCTCCTATCCTTACGTGAAATCTTGATTTGATGATACACGAAAACCCACCAGTGAATTGTAGGTTTTAACACTATACAGAAATTACCTACATACGAATTCTAAAACACAAAAAATAAACAATGCGAGAGCATAACACATAAAACACATATACACTGAGTTTTCCCCTTGATCCCAAAACCAGGACTACCAGCTTGATTTTTCATTATGTTCCTTTCAATGTTACAATACATATTTATACATGCCAAAGCATCCAATAGCATGGACTAAAAACCATCACATCCAAAACCATGTACTGAAAACCATCGCGTCAAAAACCATGTGCGAAAAAAAATGCACAAAACCATAGGTAGGTCCACCCAACTTAATATAGGGTCCAAAACCAAAATTTTACCCCATAGAGTGGGGTTACCTACACCCCTCAAACCCCCTGTGACTCCCCCTGCTACACAATCAGCTCAACAAAGGGGGGGCTCCACTCTCCTTCTAACCCCTCGGTTAACTATGTGGGCTGGTCGTGGAAAGAATATAACACAACCCAACATGAATGAGTAGGCCTTTTTCCCTCCAACGTTGTCTAATACTTCAGTAGTAAATTGCATCGGGAAGAAATCATGGACACATACATCATTAAGCTTCTTCAGGTACGCAAATACTTATATCACCCTTTTGTTTCTTCTCCTGAACCACCATCAGGCTTACCCAATCAGATTATTCAACCGGTTTTATGATTCCTTCTTTCAACATCTTTTGATTCCTCCTCTGCTGTAAAGTCTGATTCTTCCGCTTTTAGTTGAAACTCTATCTTCACAGGTTCCTTTGGTTGGAATTCATGTTTAATAACATCTTTCACCTCTCTGAACACCACATCTCAGTTGTACACAACATTCCTTGTTACTCGGTTCCAAAGCTTATAACCCTTTAAATCATCCTTATACCCAATAAAGATGCACTTTTCATATTTACTATCTAACTTGGTTCATTTCTCCTTTGGAGCATGTGCATATGCATCACATCCAAATACCCTAAGAGGTGAAAGAGAGGGTTTCTTACCAGTCCATACCTCTTGTGGAGTCTTATCCTCCAACACTCA
>APFE030627676.1:98138-192297 GCA_000404065.3 Pinus taeda
CCATGAAGTATTCGAAGGCCCTTCTCTCCAATATGTCCAAGCCTTTGATGCCACGGCATGGTCTTCTCTCCAAAGACCACTAGATTTCCTGCTCCATTTTCAGGAACCATAGAACTATTGCACCCATCAAAAACAGTGCTACCTTGCAGCTTGTAAAGAGTTCCAATCTGAACTCCCTGCATCAATACCAGTGCTCCTCAAACCATCTTGCAAGTATCCTTCTTAAACATTGTCTTTACACCTGCATCATCCAACTTCCTTAGAGAAATCAGATTTCTGGCCAGTGCAGGAATATGTAGAACACCCAGAAGGGTTCTAACCCTTCCCCCTTGCAACTTCAACTTTACTTTTCCATGACCAAAGATTCTAGCCTTCCTATCATCTCCTAAGAAGATATCACCACCAACGTATTTCTCATACTCGCAGAACCACTCTCTATGGGGAGTGAAGTGAAAGGATGCACCTGAGTCAATTAACCATGCCTCATGATCTACATGTGTACTTGAAGAAGCGAAGTACACATCCCCACCTTCATCTGAGGTGGTTTTTGCCTCTGCCGAAGGAGCATCATCAGATCCTTTTCCTTTATTAGGAGCTTTACATTTACAATCCATTTTGTAGTGCCCTTCCTTTCTGCATTTCCAGCACACCACCTTTAGAAGTTTTCCTAGAGATTTAGATCTCCCTCTAGATTTAGATCTCCTACTCAATGACTTATTTTTGTTTCTGTTCTAGGACCATCCTCGTACAAACAAGGAATCACCATTCTGGCTCTCCATATTTTTCCATCGCATCTCCTTCGTTAGCAAGGATGAGACTATTTCATCAAACTGAAAGGCAGTTGCATTACTACCTATTGCAATAACCGGACTATCCCACAAATCTAGTAGAGAACACAACAAACTGATGCACTTATCTTCATTTGAAAATTTAATATCAATAGATGATAACTCAGTTACCACAGTATTAAATGCGTTCAGATGCTCTATCACCAAGTCTCCATCTTTCATCCTCAGGTTATACATCTTTTTCTGTGGGAACAGTTTATTCACTAGAGACTTAGATTGCTACAAAGTCCCTAACTTGTCCCACAAAGCCTTTACCGTAGCTTCCCCTGATACATTCGGAAATACTGAATCTGAGACACACAATCGTATTGTGCTCTTTACCTTTTGATCCAACTTCTTCCATTCTTCATCGGACACTCCCGTTGGTTTAGTACCTGGATCTACCACATTCCATTAATCTTTATCCACCAATAGATACTCCATCTTGAGTTTCCACAACTCAAAAATCTAACCATTAAATTTCTCGATCCCTATCTTTCCACTACTTGCCATCTTCTTTCACCACTAGAATTAATCTCGTAGAACTCCCACTGAACAGGGTTACCATAGGCCCAAGCGAAACCCCTGAGCAACAAAGGCATCCCCTTGAAGCCAAAAATAGCTTTGATACCAAATGTAGGTTTTAACTCTATACAAAAATTTCCTGCATTCAAATTGTAAAACACAGAAAATAAACAATGTGAGAGCATAACACATAAAACACATATACACAAAGATTTTCCCCTAGATCCGAAAACTGGGACTACCAGCTTGATTTTTCATTATGTTCCTTTCAATGTTATGATACATATTTATACATGCCGAAGCATCCAATACCATGGACTGAAAACCATTACATCCAAAACCATGGACCGAAAACCATTGCATCCAAAGCCATGTGCGAAAAACATGCACAAAATCATAGGTAGGTCTACCCAACCTAATATAGGGTCCAAAACTAAAATTTTCTGGGGTGTTTCCCTAGACCCCATAGGGTGGGGTTACCTACACCCCTCAAACCCCTTGCAACTCCCCCTGCTACACAATCGACGCAATGAAAAGGGGGCTCCACCCCCCTTCTAACCCCCCGGTTAACTACGTGGGCTAGTCATGGAAAGAATATAACACAACCCAACATGAATGAGTAGGCCTTTTACCCTCCAACGTTGTCTAATACTTCATCGGTAGATGGCATCGGGAAGAGATCATGGACACACACATCATTAAGCTTTCGTATGTACGCAAATCCTTATCTCACCCTTCTATTTCTTCTCCTAAACCAACATTGGGCTTACCCAATCAGATTATTCAACCATTTCTATGGTTCCTTCTTCCAACATCTTATCTACCTCTAGGTGAACCTTTTCGTTGTATTTAGGATTAAGGTGATACAACCTCTATTTAATAGGCTTCACGCTCAGCTTCAAAGTGATCTTCATAATGCCCAAATCACCAATTATGCCCTTCAAATCCGAAAACTTGGTAGGGAAGAGATCCTGATATTCGCGGAGTAACTCAACAACTTTATCCATAATAGAATCATCCCAATAATCTCCAATATTTACAAACTTTGGTTTTGCTTCAGTGCCAATGTTTACTTTCTTTGTCTTCAACGGTGTGGTGATATTCGGGTTGTCTATTTGTGGGCCCTCAACTTTGTGGTTCCCTTCTGTCTCCAAAATATTAATGTTTCTTGTTTCTTCATCTTCCTCTTCAACGGTCACATTATAGCATTCCAGCGCATGGCACAGCTAGGTCCCCAATCTAGTTAGATCCATTTTATAGGTTCTTGCGGCATTATGAAGATAACTACATTAATCTCTTGTAGAGCTTCATCGATGTTGGCGAAGCTGTATTCAAAGCTGAAGGTCAATAAAAAGCCTTCCCTCAATATATTCCACTTTACAATGCCATGGCAGAGCTCCATTTCCAGGTACCCGTTCATGGGAATTGTATCCAAAGTATGGAAAAATATGTGTATCCATTCTGGCTGTGGTTTTGTTCCCCATTCTTTAGTCTATTTTGCTGGGTGATCGTATGGATCATCCTTCGTATTATATTTCTTAGTCAATCGAGTGTTAGGATGCCCAAAATGTAATCTTGTCATTCTTGTGTATTCCCGCCATCCATCAAAACTATCTTTATGCGTACCCCACCATCGTGTGGGCATAGCACGCAGTGCCAAATCTAATGCTTGAAAGCAGTGATCCTCAGTGACTTCACTCTCAAATGCATCCAAAAACTTATATATGTCATTTAAACCATCATAATAGGGTAATTTTGTTACCTCCAATGAAACATAGTGCAATGACTTCATCATCATATTGCATTGCAGTGTAGATACTTCATGCAAATGATTATGCCAATGCTCCAACTCTTCATCTGAATCAAAGGTGCAAGAACTTTCTTGGTTCCATAGAATTCTTCCATCCGCCAATGGATTAATCAAGTACTGGTCTCACACTATCATTTTATAGATTTGATCTAGTTCATCATCACTTTCTTCATAATCACAGAATGGTTTAGTATATCGCGCCCCTTCTATAGGGTGCAACGATACTACAACCTGAAGCGATTTTCTTTCAAATGATATTGTACTCTTCTTCAAATTGATGACCTCATTCATATCAATGGCTCAGTAAATTCCTAGGAGCATAGGGTATGGATTATTGTCATCAATGATCTCTATAACCTCAAAGTTGGCCATCTTTCTCACACCTTCTATATAAACTACTACTCCATAAAATCGCCCCATCAGGATGATTTTCTGTTGGTTCAACATTCTGAGCTGAATCAGAGACCATTACAGTGTAGGTCTCCCCATTCTTTCTCGTGTTTTCTTTGGTAGTATGTTCGCATCGGACCCTAGATCCAAGATGACATGGCCCATCTCATAATCTCCTATATGTGCATTGAGACTCATCTCGTACCTTGTTCTTTCCTTATGTTTGCCAATTTTTCTGACCACGCAGCATCCCTCAGGGACCTTCTCTTTGCTAGCGCATTTGTTTATTAATTTCTACAGGCCTTCCACATCTCTTCTATTGCGCAACATCTTTATGCAGGTCTCCAAAAACGTAGTAAGCATAGAGGGATCAACCTCTGTAGGCACGCTGGTTTCTTGCACCTTGTCCTAACTACCTGAGGTGGGCCTCAATGAAACTTTTCTTGTCCTCCATGAATGTTTCCTTCACGGGATTCAGATCAAAACCCACTTCTTTCTCTAGGGCTTTACAGACCCATACTTCCTCTTTAGGTTGTTTACCTTTATCATCACCAATCATCATCCCACTCCTCAACACTATATTCATGGTTTGATCCTCCTCACGGGGATCAGCTCTCATCATCTGCAAATTCTGCGTAGGTTGCCGATGCTATGAATTATTTTCCTGCATCTTAGCTATCAACATCGAGAATTCTTCTATAGTATGGTCAAATTGGTTGCAGTATTGACATGACAGGTGTGTTTGATTTTGACAGTCTCGTGCATAGTGCGCTGGCATTCCATAGTTATAGCAGATGAGCTGACCATGGCCTCTACTGAGTCTTCCTCCTCCTCGACCTCTTCCTCTTCCTTGATAACCTCTGCACACCCCTCAGCACCATGATCTGGAGGCTAAGTTTCTGCTTGCATTCGATATGTAGGTGTACTTTCCATCATGAGCTCATAATTGCGACAATGGTGCTCATCATGACCCACAAATTTGGAGAAGTTACAAAAAAACTGCTGGGGTGTATGGATGAAATTTTGAAGTAAATGACAATTATCCATCACATGATATCCAAAAACCTGAGAAATAATGCACCATAGCATTTCCCCCATGCTCGATCCTATTGGAGTTTCTGTCTTTAGGGGAATTGGTCCCCCTCTTGTAACACAATTTGTGAATATGGGACAATAGTCTTTATCGTGCTCGTGGCTCTTGCACTTCAGACACCAAATGTCTGCACGTACCTTTGGTTTAGTCTCCTTGTCTTTCTTCAAGCTCTGCAATTCTAAGCCGAGGCTTTGTAGCTGAGAATGGATCTACTGTACCCCAAAGGTTGCATCCTAAATAGGTGTTTCATGTAACTTCATCGTTATTTCCAAGGCTTCTACCTAAGTTCCTATCTTCTATTGCAAAAAATCAATTCTCAGGTGGGGTAGAAGCAAAGCCATAAACCACTCTTGTTTCTTATCATCTATGAGCTTCATATTAGCTTATCGAATCTGACACTTCCACCTTTGATCTAATTCCCGAGGTGTCTCATTGACCCTCATCATGATTTTGTTAAATCGAACTACTGACTGTGAGTCAGACTTAGGCTTACTAAATTGCTTGTTTAAAGTCACCTTAGTCTCTGCTAGCAATGCCAGAGGATTATCAGAACAATACTTAATATATCAAGTCAACATGTGATCTTACAGAGAGGTAACCAATTGTGCCTTCTTTATATTGTCATCGATAATATACTGCACTATCCACACAACATTCACAATAAACCAAAATTGCTTTGTATCTTCACTCCTAATGCCCTTGAAAATCAGCAACTTCATTATGTTCTCCATGTTGAATTGTGATGGTGGAGGTGGAGGTGTGGGCGATGGTGTATGCGGTGGAGGTGGGGGTGGAGGTGGAGGTGTGGGTGATGGTGTTTGCGGTGGAGGTGGAGGGGGAGTGGATGGATGATGTGTTCATGGAAAACCTTGTGTTATCAACTGGAAATCACTTTGGAGTGAAGCCTATACAACTCCTTCATCATTGCTCGAAGGAGGTCTGATCAACAGACTATATTTTAGACCTAATCTCTTTCGATCTCTAAAAAATTTTCCACTTCGCGTAGCTCTGAACATTAAGGTAATGGCATAACCCATTTTCACATAACAACATTTTAATCTAGGTATTCAAAGATCTTAAATACTTACCTCGTGGTCCTTTGAAAAATTTTCAATTCGCTGCAATGTAGCTGACTGAGGTATTGACTACGAATTTTATAACAAATCCTCCCAGAATCTGATCGATCTAGTGATCAACATCCCGCGTGATCTTGTTTTCAAAGGCTTCTAATCGTCACACTAATTCAGGAGTCCACATTATAGGATTATCAAGGTTCCACGTTCCTTGGCTATTTGTCAATTTAGATAACCACTCGTACAATTAAATGGGAAAAGTGCAAAAGAAGATTTCATGTATCTCTATATACAGATAATTGTTCAACCACTCTTCCTTCGACAGGTGTGGATTCCTATTTTCTTGCACTACAAATTCATGAATCTTCCAATCCAATGACTTTTCAATTTCTTTCTTGGTCGAATTCCAATGATGTGACATCACACATCTCTTTCAAGAAGATCTCGGTCTCGGAAATGGAACCATTTGTTGGCTTAGGGGGTCTTGACCTAGGTTCAGAGTTATTTGTACTAACCAACAAATCCCTACACTACTGGACCTTCTTGAAACAACCCATGTAGCGCAGGCAGCAGTCTCACCCGGAGCAGTATGGGGGGAACCTAGAACCAAGTTTCTGCATCGAGAGACTAGTGTGATGTCTTTTAGTGCCTCAGATCTGCCTTTGTGCAGATCTATACACTCTTAGGGCTCAATGCTGCAACTTTGTCTAGATGGTCTTTAGACCTTTGCGAAGGTCTACGATCAATATTTTTAGACCTTTAACACTCAATCTATCCACTTGAGCGCATTAGAAATAAATCCTAAATTAGGGTCCTTGCATATTTTCTTAAGTTATTAGTACCATCAGGGAATTCATTAGAGTCTTTGTGAAATTACATAAACATGGTTGCGTACATAATTTAACATTTATTCACAGATTTGCACAACATTCCATTAATATTCCATAAATCTCATTATTCATAGGCAACATATATCATTAATAGAAACAAAGATAGCATAGATATACACAAGAATTCTTTGGTAACTATCTTTATTGATCTTCAATTCAGATTTACAGACTCAAAAATACCCTGTGCACTCAGCTGGAGGGGTCCACACACTCAGTTGGAGGGGTTCACGCACTCAGCTACGAACTCTACCTAGGCCTCTGCGCACTCAGCTGCAGAGCCTTCCTTCTCCTATTTGACCCACTTCTTCTCGCTATCACTACTTAGCCATCACCGCTTACTAACATGACCTGCCTTAGACTCTCTAAGACACACCTATTTATAGCCTTTTGCATACAATGCCATAGTTTGCAAAGCATGGGTGGATCTCAAAATTGACTAAATATTTACATAAACCAAGAGGCTAAACCATTTAACTCCTAATCATCTACACGTTCCGCATCCGGAAATTGTGGAGACTTTACATTAATTGAAAATTTTTGTCAAAACTTGGGTTATCTTAACCCCAAAACTTACCCAGGGGATCCCATCCCAACAAGAAGCAACTTAGTTCACCTGACCTATCTCCTTCCACCATCACTCTTCATTCTTGGGATGGTCATCCCTCTCAGCCCCTTGGCTTATATCATAATTGTCCTATGATTGTCATGGAAAAGACTATCTCTATTGGCATCAAGGTCATTGATGCCCCATTAGATTATAACATCCTCTTAGGTCATAGTTACACCCATGCAATGTCAGCTATCACATCTATGGTTTTTTGTAAGATGTGCTTCCCCCATAATGGAAAGTTTGTCACTATCAATTAACTGACTTACTATAATCCTAAGTCTCATAATTCACCTAAGTCCACTATCTCATCGATGGTTGGAAATAATGTTGTCTCATCCCTCACCAATGTCTCTCCTGGGATCTAAAAATATTTCACCTTTCTTGGTGCCTATTATGGTCCACCGCCTACTCCTTCTCAACCTATCTCGTCTAGTGCTTTCATGCTTCAAGCGTCATAGGTTGCTCACAAGAGATCTAATATTCCTTTACAATAGCCAGCACCTCTGCAAGATGTTGTTCCCAACTCAACCCAACCTTCCAGTACTAATCCTCAAGATCCTCTTCCTTCTGCTGGTATCTCTCCTAGTCCTTTTTAGCCTGGAACCATTCCACCGGGTCCTAACCATCTTGGAGTCATTTCCCCATGTCATTACGCTTCTGGATAGATACCATTTTTATTTCAACCCCAGGAGTTTATTCTACACCTATCATGGCTACATTGAGTTTAGCTAATGTTACCTTGCGGATCCCAGTCTAGTACATTGATCCTCCCATAAAAACTCCCCTTGATCAACACAAACCTTACACTTCTTTGACCATGGTTCAACCTGTTGTTCCTACTCCTTACTTTTCTTTAGTTCCACTACAACCTCAACAAGAACCCACTCCTAGTGCGAAAGAATATGGTGAGGGGGGGGGGGGAATCCCAAAAAAAGGGTACCAAAGTCAAGGCACCCCAACCAAATCCATCTCCTCCTAATATGCTGAAGCCTACTCCTTTGTGTGATGTTGTTGGTCATGCCACCAATAATTGTCCTGAAATCCCTCATATCAAGAATGTGGTCTATGATACCTTCTCTAATTTTAACATTCCTGAGGTCCATGTCACCTTAGTCAAGTCATTTAAGAAGAACAGATCATTATGCACGAACCACCCCTTTTCTTTGTGTGATAATTATGGCCATTATTCTCATGACTATCCTCATCTTGTTCTTTGTGTGATAATTATGGCCATTATTCTCATGACTATCCTCATCTCGAATACTTTTTTCATACACTTCAAGTCCTTCACGAATTATAGGTTGTTCGTAGTGATTCCCCCTCTCCTCTACCTATGGGTTCTAGTCCCACTCCTATGCCAAAGTAGGAGGTCTCATAACCACTCATCATGATACCTCCCCCCAATGTCAAGATTATGGATAGTACCAATCCTATTCTCTACCTAACATCATCCATGGGATCTATATATTGGGAATCTCTCGACTTCTCCTATTGTGATTCTGTTTAACCTTCTTCAATGAACACTTTGATCTTAACATCAGTAGATGTGACATTTATTAGTCACCCATCTCCCAGCCTTGATAGTGAATATGTGAACCTTGTCTCTCATGAAGATGCCTCAGGTAGCTTCTTTTCATCCTGTGGTCCCTCCTCCTCCAATCATTTCGTATTTTGTTATGATGTAGACATCATGGAATCCATAACCACACTTGATTATCCTTGGGATGATATGTACCATCCCGCATACTTCCTTCTGTAGCAAACCCACGACCAATATGTTTTGGATTCCAAAGACTTCATCCATAATGAGGTCGATTGGTGGAATAACCCCTTACTTTTAACCCAATAATTCGAACCACATCCACCTTGTATCCATTACATTGCTACTCAATGTTTGGGTAAGGGGGGGCTCACTTTTTAGAGTCCAGGAGAAGTAATTCTCCCCAACTCTCTTAGTGCATCTGGTAGTGTTGACTCTAGTTCCACTATCCTTCCCCATTCTGAAGAGTCTTTGGAGTCCCATATAATCCAGATGACCATGGGAATGATCCACTTAATCATCCCTCCATCTCTAATAAACAACCCAATCCCTTAGAAGTTGTTGTTTTTCAACCACCATGTCGTCTAGGTGAGCATCAATTCATTATATCCAAAGTCATTCTTTGGTATATTGACGCCACATATGCGAACCCATAAATTCAATCCATTTGATTCATATATGCAGTGCCAAGTGAGATTGGTAATTCATCATTTACTTTCACTTACTGCATGATTTATCCATTCTTCCCACAATAATTCATCCATAAAACAACAAATGGTGAACCACATCAAAATGTGTTTGGAGCCCACCAATATAAATAAATTTGCTATGTCCATAGCATGCTAAATCCATCCATACCAAACTACGGGGAACATATGCCCATACATATCCTTATCATCTTTTGGAGGATCATGTGCTAGTAGTACTGAATACTTGAATCCATTATTTGAGCACTTGGAACACCATTGCACTCCACAAAGTCCTCCTGTTAGGGGTCATCATTCCCACCTTTGCATACCTGATTAGTCCCCTCCACCACATATGTTGGGGGGTAGTATCTCATTCTTGGGGTCATGATGGCCCATGTCCTCCTTTCTCACTTGATTGGCATGCCTCTCGGCCTTGACCCTAAGGATCTAGGTATGGTCGATTATCATTTCATTCCTTGGATAATTTGTCCTATCGACTTTTCCAGCGAGCCATATCCACATCGCATATCATAGATGCTTGATACCATATATTCAAATATTCTACTCTATGTGATCCCACACTTAACACCTAATCCCCATGTTTGACTTGGTGGGAAATGATGATCCTAGACCTTCTCTAGTAGTGCATTCCTATATTTGTTTATTACCTTAATCCTTCTCCAGGAATCATTCTTCACAGAAGCATTAAGGCCATTTTTATACTAGTAAGGCCACCTACCTGAAAGTCACAGATTTGAATTTTGATGGTCATTTTGTATGCTATGATCTCCACAAGATTTAGGGCCTTCTCCTCCTCACCAAATTCTCTAACAACTAACTATGCAAATGAATTGGATTCGGGGGCAAGAATCCCTTTTATAGGAAAAACCCTAGTTTTTCCATCACCCATTGTGACCAAAACGTATCTCAATTTGACAAATTGTTAGCACCATTGGAAATATCTCACCAAGTCCTATAATGGGTCTCCATTTGTTTTTGGTAATGTGACGCATCATCAGGAAGCCATTTTTCCCATGAGGTCTCACTTTGCTGCCTATAAAAATAAATTTTCTTCATTTGAGAAATCTATAATCTAGTACCACTTTACCTGCACATTGGTTGACTCATGTGTCGATTGTTTTCATAAGTAACCATCATTTACTCATTTTTTAATGGTCCCATCTGGGCCTCCCCCATGTGGGAGCATCATAGAGTCACCCTTGTTCAGAGCATCTGAGATGAGTCACCCTTGTATCTATGGAGTATGTTTTGAGTCTCTTTGAGTCTAGTTACATTATTCCATACATATTTGTGTCACATTCATCACATCATGTTCATATTTAGCTTCCAAGTATATTGATCTGTCTCTTAAAAGTCTCGTATGAGTAATTGACCGTCCCCTTTGGGATCGATTCAACCGCTTCCAGATCAACCATCATATTATAATCTGAAAAAGGAAAGTTGTTAGCCTACCTCTCATCTTGTTTCCTTCCACCATCATCCCTGGTGTCAGTCCATCAGTCACTCTACTATGATACCTCGTCCCTTTTTTAAGGATTCCTTAACTCTATCGATCCCTTTTCTGTCGACTTCCACATTTATTCTAGAAGGGTTTCTTATCTCTATTTTAGTCTCCCCTAGGCCTAGATTCTCTTAGTTTTTCTCTTTGAGGAAGAAAAAGTCCCCCTAGGGTTTAGAGTACACCTCCACCTTTTTAGGAACAGATTGGCTAAGTGAGGATTCTAGGGTTTGAAGATTTGAAACAACTAATTTTCAGAGTCTAATTTATTACTTTATAGAACTTATGGATAGGTTTATTTCAACTTTTCTCCCTTTAGGGTTTAGGTTTTTACTTTCGCCATAGGATCTCCTTAAGCCTCCTAGGTTTTGAAGCTTGATACCTATCTTTTACAACATTCGTCACCTCTAAACTTTTCCATGTGTTTGCACCATTTACAACAGATTAGTGCCTTTAGATCTCAGTCCCTTTGACATTAGATATTTTAGGCCTTTTTTGTGTCTTTGAGTAGCTTATTTTCCTTCTCTTTCTTAGTTGTTTGATAACCTTTTTGGGTGGGGTTTTGTGTTCTTGATTGGATGTTTATTTTTCTGTCCTTTTCAACATTATTTATAATAATTCAACAATTTATTTTCAGCAACACATGACATCATAGAACATGCTCAATTAACTCAACCACTTGACACATAATTTCCACACACTCACACCTTAAGAAAATGTGAGCTTGATTAACATGGCCAAGCCAAGACTTGAAGCACTACACCTTAAGAATTTAACATACATAGACTAAGTCCACTTGGGCACCAAGGCCAAACAATATGTGTAGTTTAGGTGTAGGATCAGTGAGATATGCTTCCAATAATACCCATAAATCACTTACATTGAGACATATAAGTTAACATATTAGGGAGCTCAAAATCCTTAACCATCACATGGTCCAAAGTTAGAGTGCGTCAGCAACCAGATTGAGAGGGGGTTAGGTTAGGTCATCGTGTGAGCGGTTCTCCTTGGGGCTATCTAACACATGGTAGGGAATCTCAAGAAGTGGTTGATCACCAAGAAGCTCAAGACTCAACCACTCGAGTGGGACGAAGATAACCATAGTGCCAAATCTTAGTAAAACATTGTATAAGAGAGGATGTGGAAAGCAGTTGCTTATCTGCCCTACCTTTCTCTAGACAACTCTGGTTGCAGGTATGAGATTCCTTCAAGTAATAAGTTCTTTGGAAATCCATATGGAACAATAGATTTAGGATCGTTTGAGGATTTAGACCACCTATAGGCTACAATTATTTTTCTTTGATAAGAAGTGCTTACTTTTATTAGATTATCATCATTAATATAGTTAGTTTACACTTGGCACCATTGCACTAGGTGTTTTCTTGCTTTTTATTTCTCTTTTTCTCCTATCATCAACCTTTATACCTTAAGGTCATCACTTTCTTGACATCGTTTTACCCCCTAGGTGTTTGTTACATTAAATTTGAGGCCTTTTCCCTCAGTTTTTGTTACTAGACATATTATTCCTCTCTATCAAGTTAGATTACATCCTCCTAGTCCTCCATCAAGTCGTCATTTTGACTTTAGTTGTACTGATTCTTCTAGTTCTTCCTTTGATGCCGTGTCTTCTCAACCTCGTACCATCACCATGTTAGGCACCAATGCGGGTGTGGTAAACTAATGCAGGATTACCCCTGCTTTACCCACAATTTGAATGGATTATGCACATAGCCTATATGTTCTAGGAATTTTTAACTCTCTAAGGAGTTAAATCTTCAATATTAAGGTTAAGGCCCAATAATCAATTCCTATGCGAAATTATTTACTAATGCCCAACATAGGCTAACCCCTAGTCCATATACACTTATCGGGTCTTAATCACCCCTCAAGCCTTCACATATGACTTTATTTAACCTTTCATTATAATCCATCCTATCAGGACTCATTCACCCTTCACTAACCCTTATTAAACCTTCCATCCTTTGATAACATTGGACTTCTATATAAAACCTCATATATCCGCACTTAATCCTTTATAAACCATTTAGAAAGGAAATACTTGCAAAAGTTACCTTTTTCTACCTTTATACAGCCTCTGCACAGATATCAATGCTCCCTTTATCACAATCACTAATCACTCCTCCACGGGTTTCATTAACAAATACCTCTATCACATCCGATATGCGATAACGCAATATTAGATTTCAAAATATATTAACTATGCCCATATAACTCCATCTGGTCCACTTACTTCGCATATCGCATTCTCCTCCGGTATCGATACCTCGATCACTGATTGTGCTTTATCTCTATCGATGTATCGGCCCATCGCATGTCGCATTACTATGGTCCACTGTTGCTTGCCCTTGTGATCTCCGATTTGTGATTAGATCATGACCGTTGATCTAGTCCCGATCCAACGGTCCATAATCAATCGACAGTGACTCATCACTCTTGTCCAAGGCCCGATTTTGATAACTCCAAAAGAATTCCGCTGATGCGATTTAATCCTGACTTTTGATCATCCAGATCCGACGGTTATTGTGCATCGATACTTCACTTCTTCGCTCTTCCTTTTTACTTAGATTTTACATTTTTTTTAAGTGTTTGCTATGGTTCTTGGGTTTCTTCAAAAGTTTTAGGGTCTTCACTATTCCGTTGCGTACTCTCTCTTCTGAGCTTAAACTATGCACTCTCCTTTGATCTCTATTTTTACAAAACTCTACCTTGTCTTCTAATGGATTCAATGATCCATTATGATCCTCTGTCTCATTCTCCTCTTCTTTGTGTTTCGTCGAATTCTACCTGCACACATCTATTATAGATTTCCAATCCACTATAATTCAACACTTGAAACACACATTCAAACTCATAATTGAGTTGATTGTATTAATAAATATGGACAATGATTACAGAATGAGATCTCTGTCTCTCGGGCCTAGTGTTCTAATATCAGTGGCCTCTGTTTACACTTTGCCCGTAGGCTTACAATCAAACCTATCTCACCTATCTATCTAGACTCTAACATTCTAATCTCTGACTAACTTTTTATCATACCTTTTAGTATTTCATTTATACAAAGAGATTCTAAAACCAATTTTTGGTTTATATCCATAAACTCCTCAACAAAATTCCTAAATCTATTCCTCATTCCTAAAACTCCTCTCCAATCGATAAATTCATGAACTAACTCCTAATCTAAGTTTTACAATTAATTCTCAAGTCCCTCAATCTCTCAACTATCTTAATTCTCTCATGTTCTCCTACATTTGAGAACATTCACAATTATTCCTCACCATATTCAATTAAATCCATATTCTAGCTTCTCTCATTAAAATCATTCAAAACATTAATAATTACATTTAATTCACACTTAGGAAACCAACTTCCTTGAAAACACAATACCCCTATGTCTATTAAAATACAATGATTTTTCTTGGGCTGAATGCTCCTACATCAGACTCCCAAAGTAGAAATTTTCATGACCTCCTGATGATGTGTCTTCATATGTTGATAGAAAAACCTCCAGGGTCCCAAACTTTAGTTTGTAGCTGTCCAAATGCCTTGTACCTTTACTGCTACTATATGTTTGCTATCTTTTGTTTCATCTTCCTTTTCTTGTCAATCAGGTTCAAATTCTGATTGATCATGCTTCCTATTGCTGTCATTTTCCTCCCTATGGCCTGTTTCATCATTAATTTCCATAATTCTTCAATCTCCGTTTCCAGCACATCCTTGGACTAGTCCATACTCTGCCACTTAATTTTGCTTCTTTCTCTTTGTTTTAGGTTGTTGCTGTTTTTCACTAACTCTTCAAACTGCTGTTCTCCTCCTTGAAGTTGTCGAATGCTATCACCTTCTCCTACTTGTTCTTCATTTATTCTGATTACAATGGCCTCCCTTTCATCCTTACCCTCTTTCATGATTATCTCTATCTACACTGAATTCTGACTTTGCAACATTCTTTCCAGCAATTGAACTTCTTTGTTCCATGGATTTAATTCTTCCATAGAATCTACTTCTTCCATTTGGCTGCTTATCTATTCCAAATTTTCTCCAACATCTGCAACTAAAGCTTCACCAATAAAACAATTGTTAAAATAAAAATCATAAGGCCTCAGTGCCTCTTCTTCTTTTGGCAACACATCAGTATGTTGCTCTGTTTTTTCCTTCTCTATCAACACATCAGTGTGTTGATTCAACCTCTTTAAAGAATTCTCTAAAGTATTTCCAAGACTATCAGTTAGTCTTTCTTCCACACCATCTACTCTAATGATGTCTTTTTTCTCTTCTCCACTGTAATGAACTCCTTCCTCTACAATCTCATTGTCATACTCTGAATTCCCAGCAAATACTCCAGCAATTCAATTTCTCTATGACACTTCATAAGTACTTCATCATTACTTATGATTACTACATTTATACACAAATTACCAATCTGAAAATTATAAGGTTCAACAGTTTCAACTGTTGCTTCACATATCAGCTCTTTAGACTGAATTTTATCTCCTTCTTTCATAAGAAATTGTTCCTGTGTTGTCACAATTTCAAATATCAATGCATTATTAAGTTCTTTATGTTGTAATAAATCACTGCTTCTCTCATTTAAGAGACATTCTCCATCATTCTTTACTTCAGATTTTTTTATCTTCTGAAAGATACTCTTCCATACTTTTGACAACTTCAAAAGATTGCTCATCCTCTGCAAAACCTATAATTACATCGAAGTTATTAGTTTCAACAATACAAGGTTTTACATTTTCTTGTTGGCCTGCATTTGTCCAATATTTCAGAAAATCATCAATGATTCCTTCTTCTTCACCCAAAACTTTACCCTGCTCTGGTTCACAAATGGACACTTCCATTTCCACCTTAGCTTCTCTGATTTCTTAAAATCTCAATTGAACACCGAATACCTGTTCAAGCTTCATCAGCTCTTCTGCTAATTGCATATTCACCTGCCGACTTCTCATCTTTTGTAGCCTTCTCTATAATTTATGCCACTTCACTGGCTTCTTCCTTAATACCAAACCTTGTCTCTGACTTTCCTCGAGTATCCTCATCAATACATCGATTTGTTCTTTCATCTCTGCAATCTCTTCGTCAATTTCCTTTTGAATCATCCTTTTTCCATTTTCCTTGGCATCCTCTTTCTTCATCTTTTTTTTGCTGTGGTCTTCCTTAGAACCTCTACTATGATTATTAGTAGCCATCTTCTTCTCCATCTCTATGAGTTCCTCACTCATTCACTATGAGTTGTATTAAATCCTCTGCAACAACAAGTCCTCCCTACTGCCACTTACCTCACCAAGCTTTCCTCTGTACTTGGTCTTTTGGTAAGCAATTGATTCTCTATCTCTTGAACCTCTTTTGAGCACTCCTCTCTACTCCATTAAGTTTCAACTTATCTGCACCTTCTCAAGAACACAACTGTCCTCTTGTATTTCAATTACCATGAAATACTTTGGTTCTGACCACTTCTTTTAATTAAAAAGTTTTACCAGCTTCCTTCATTCCTTAGCAATTCTCCCCACTTCCTTAGTGGAATTTCCTTTGTGATCTGCAACAATACCTCTACAGTAACAAGTCTTCTCCTTGCTACATATGTATCACTAAGCTTCTCTCCTCTGAGCTCAGTCTTTCAGCATTTCTTTGGTTCTTTCCTTTGGAACCAATTGAACACTCCTTGCTCTAGGTTTCCGGATTCTTCTCACTTCCTCATGTTGTCACCTGCATATCAATGTTATTCAAGCCAGAGATCATTCCCAAGCTTTCAAAAGTTTGCTTCTCAGTTTCCTTTTGAGAATACTCTTATCCTCTTTGTCCAACCTTCAATTGGATTCTTCAGGTTCACATTTAAGTGAATCTCCACTTTCCTCAAGGAACAACATCACGATGTTTTCCTTATGCTGCTATGCATGCAACAATATAAAAACCACATATTCTCCAATATTCAAATGAAATTAAGCGAAACATGTCATCTCACCTTCAAGATCTCTGTGTGATCTTGTTCCACCATCTTTTGTACTTTGAATGGATTGTCCTCTGTTTCTTGCATCTTCAAGTTCTAATATTCTGCCATGCCTTACCTCTGTCTGATTATTGTGTGTCAGATTAAAATCTGATACTTCCTTGCCTACATAAACATCTTTGACACATAGCTTTGTTCTCAATTCTTTCACATAGAATTTCTTTGTTCTATTTTAACATCAATCGTTTTAATTATAGTTACGCTTTGATACCAAATGACGTAGGGTTACCCCTACTTTACCCACATTTTGCATGGATTATGCACATAGCCTATCTGTCTCAGGAATTTTTAAGTCTCTAAGGAGTTAAACCTTCAGTATTAAGGTTAAGGCCCCATTAATCAATTCCTATGCAGAATGATTTACTAATTCCCAACATAGGCTAACCCCTAGTCCATATACACTTATCGAGTCTTAATCACCCCTCAAGCCTTCACATATGACTTTATTTAACCTTTTATTATAATCCATCCTATCGAGACTCATTCACCCTTCATTAACCCTTGTTAAACCTTCTCTAACCCTTTAACCGCATATATATATATATATATATATATATATATACTATATATATATATATATATTTATATAATATTATATATTATATAGATAGATAAGATATATATATATCATATCATCTATAATATATATATTATATATATATATATATATATAATATATATATATATATATATATATTATATATTATATATATATATATATATATAATATTATATATATAACCCCCTCTTTAAACATTGGTTACATATATTTCAACATATAAAACCTTCCATCCTTTGATAATGTTGGACTTATATATAAAATCTCATATATCTGCACTTAATCCTTTATAAACCATTTATAAAGGAAATACCCACAAAACATACCTTTTCCCCCTTTATATGGCTTTTGCACAGATATTGATGGTCCCTTTATCGCAATCACTAATCGCTCCTTTGCGGGTTTCATTAAAAAAGACCTCTATCGCATCCGATATGCGATAACACAATATCGAATTTCAAAATCTATTAATTGCGCTCATATAACTCCATCAGGTTCACTTACTTCGTATATCGTATTCTCCTCTAGTCTCGATAACCTGATCGCAAATCTCACTTTATCGCTATCTGTGTATCGGCCCTTCGCATGTCTCATTACTATGGTTTGCTATCACTTGCCCTTGTGATCTCTAATTTGCGATTAGATCGCGACTGTTGATCTAGTCCCGATCCAACAGTCCATGATCAATGAGCAGTTGCTCATCGCTCTTGTCCAAGGCCCGATTCCGATAACTCCAAAAGGATTCCGCCGATGTGATTTAATCCTGACCGTCGATGATCTAGATCCAACGGTTAATGTGCACCGATACTTCACTTCTCCACTCTTCCTTTTTACTTAGATTTTACGTTTTTTTTTTAGTGTTTGTTGTGGTTCTTGAGTTTCTTCAAAAGGTTCTAGGCCTTCGCTATTCCACTGTGCACTCTCTCTTCTGACCTTAAACTCTACACTCTCCTTTGATCTCTGTCTTTACAAAACTCTACCTTGTCTTCTAATGGATTCAATGATCCATTGTGATCCTCTGTCACACTCTCCTCTTCTCTGTGTTTTGTCGAATTCTGCCTGCACACATCTATTAAAAAATTCCTATTCACTATAATTCAACACTCGAAACAAACATTCGAACTCAAAATTGAGTTGATTATATTAACAGATATAAACAATGATTACAAAATAAGATCCCTGTCTCTCTGGGCTGATGTTCTAATATCAGTGGCCTCTGTTTACACTCTTCTCATAGGCTTACAATCAAAGCTATCTCAACTATCAATCTAGCCTCTAACTTTCTAATCTCTGACTAACCTCTGATCATGCCTTTTAGGCTTTTATTTATACAAAGGGACTCTAAAAGCAATTTCTGGTTTAGATCCATAAACTCCTCAACAAAATTCCTAAATATATTCCTCATTCCTAAAACTCCTCTCTAATCCATAAATTCATGAACTAACTCCTAATATAAGTTTTACAATTAATTCTCAAATCCCTCAATCTCTCAACTATCCTAATTCTCTCATGTTCTTATACATTTGAGAACATTCACAATTATGCCTCACCATATTAAATTAAATCCCTATTCTAGTTTCTCTCATTAAAATCACTCAAAACATTAATAATTACATTTAATTCACACTTAGGAAACCAACTTCCTTGAAAACACAATACCCCTATGTCTATTAAAATAAAATGATTTTTCTTGGGCTGAACGCTTCTGCATCATAAACTAAGGTGGTAACCCAACTACTAACAAAGGTAACCCCACAAGTGGAACATCCACCTATATGGATGCTCCTACTCCATTTTTTCCTTTTATGGATGGTTTGAGTCTCCTTGATTTCAGTGAGCTCATCAACTATCCTCTTATACATGACCCCAATTGGCTAGCTATGCCTACCAAGATTCCTTGTAACATCCCCAATTTTGAAGGTAATCCTAAAGAAGATCCCACAAATCATGTTCACTCATTCCATATATGGTGTTCATCCAATTATATAATGGAAGACTCCATTCATCTTCATCTTTTCCAACGTACTCTTACTGGAGTTGCTACTAAGTGGTATGTTGATTAAGCCATAGCCACTCATTCCACTTTTGCGACTCTGGCCAATTAATTTCTAGCCTATTTCCATTGACCTATTTGTTATGACACTAGTACCAAAATTTTGGCATTTTTCCATCAAACTTCTGCCACTCACCTATCTGACCATGTTCAAGAATGGCATAGTAGGAGGAGCATATGTAAAGCTCTTGAATTTGAAGACCATGTCTATATGGATTGGTTCTTTAGATCAATTTTCTCCCCCATTGCTAAATATCTCACTTCCCACTTCCCTCGATTTGAGGAAGATGCACTCGAAGTAGCCTTGAAATTTGACTTGATCTATGCCCAGTCAGGTTATGTTTATACTGTCATTCCTGATCTACCTCGGCCTGGTGCTGCTAATACACTAGGGGAATATCATTCCACTAACAGTATCATTGGATCTGTTAATGCGTAAATCTACCTTAAGCTGATAAAGGTAGGATCTAGGATAATATCAAACCACTCTTAACCTGGTAGCTAGCCCTACCAAGTCGGGAGAGGGCTCTCTCCTTGTCAATCTCAACAAAATATGATCAGTGAGGCTTTAGATGACTAATGTGAAGACTGATTTTAGGCTAGGTATGTGTGTAGAAGCGTTTGATTGAATTTGATGATGTTTTGTTGGCTCAAATGTGAAAGGAAAATTTGGGTCTAGGGAATGAGGCTCAGTTTTGCATAGATCTCTATGGGGCGAGGTAGGAAAATGGTTTAGTACTTAAAATTGAGTGAGATGGAGAGCTTTTAGACTGGTGAGGAGTTGAAGAGGGCATGAAAGTCTTAGGGATCCTCTTCAAACAGCTAAAAACATAAACAACTAAACGAACCCTAGGTAGAGCACTGCAAATCAATGAATTCTACCTTTATCCTTGTTTGATTTAGTTTAAGATGAAGCAAAGAGAGATGATGGCATACATAAAACACATGTAAACTTAAAATTATAGAGGGAAACACAATACCAATTCAAAACTCCACAAGAATCTCGTAAAGTGCTGCAAACCCTGGTCTATTCCTTTGCCAAACTGCTGAAATGTGTATACAATGAAGCTCCAAGCTTTCCCAAAAGTCCAAACTTTGCTAATGACTGAAAAATTACAAGATAGAGGCAACCAACAACTCATCCTAGTCTCTAGGGGTCAAGCTCATAATTTTAGGAGCTATTCCAACAAATTATAAATTGAGAAATAAAAAGTAGGCAGTGGAACAACTTGCCTCTAAAAACAAGGGAACTGATTCATTCAGTTGCAAACTACCTTTCCATGGATGAATCTACCTCTATGAGTGAAACTTTAGCATAATTACATCAAAATCCATCAAGTCACATTAAATTACATCATGAGTTTGACAATTAGAAGGAGAAAAGTCAAAATGTGAAGAAACTAGGCGAAAAAAACAGAGTATTTTGGCCAAAATGAGCAAAATTCCTCCTATGCGCCGCACTGATTTCCCTATGCATAGCACCTCTTTGCAGCTGCTTTTGGAGGCCTTCCTTGTGTCCAAATTTGCTCCAAGTTGGCTTGTTGGAAATTTCTGTCCATCTACTTTTTTGAACAAGTGGAATTTTTGAATTTGGCCTCCATTTACCCCTCCAAAACTAAGTTCTCCCAACACTGCTTCTTGTGTGTCCAAAAAGGGGCAGAAAGGTCATTTTTGAAGTGTTTTTGACCTTTTTGGAAGCTCAAAACCTATCAAAATTTCTTGGCCATTTGTGAACATGCATATGTTTTAATGAAAAATCCAAAAATTCTGAGTTTTCCTCAAAAGGAGGTCCCCATCAAAAGCATGCGCCAGGTGGCGCGGCACATCAGGCAGAAAAAGTTGTTTTTTAGGCAAAAAATTTCAAAATTGCAAAACGTGTCCCAAATTTCTTGAAATTTGGGTTGATTGTTCTTCATTAAGTGTTGTGTTAGGCCAAGGAAGCCTCAACCAAGATATGCTTACTTGACGCTTTCTTTAACTTGGCCTTCAAAACCATGATTCACCTAAATATAACGCATAGGTTTCACCTAAATATAAAGCATTTTTTGAGTCTTAGTAAATATAAGGTGACTTATGGAGTAAATATAAAAAAATGTTTTATTTTTTTACCATACCTCTGTTTTATTTATATTTTTATTAATTTACCATACCTCTTTTACAAATATGGTATTTGGCCCATAGGATTCACTTAAATAAAACCTCTTTCTTGAGCCTTCATAAATAGAACGAGGGTTATGGAGTAAATATAAAAAGAGGTTTTATTTATTTACCATACGTCTAGTTTATTTAATTTTTATTTGTTTACCATACATTTTGAGTAAGTATTAAAAAGACTGTTTCATTTATATTACCATACCTCCACTATACTTATATTTTTATTTGTTTACACCCTTGCATGTATATAAGGTGACTTATGGAGTAAATATAAAAATTGTTTTATTTATTTACCATACCTCTCATTTATTTATATTTTTATTAATTACCATACCTCTTTTATAAATATGGTATTTGGGCCTTTGGCCCATAGGATTCACTTAAATAAAACCTATTTCTTTGAAAATGGGCGAATGGAAGTTGGTAAATCCTAATTTCAAGGGCTAAATTTAACTTTTTTACCCTCTCCCTTAAAATAAGGTGGGCTATTTGAGGTGATTTGTAAAAATTTACTATGATACAAAATATTCGCCCACTAAAAATTTAAAACTCCTTAATTTCGCCAAAGGGCGAACATTCGCCCCTAAAATTTTCTATGCTTTGCACACCTTGTTTCTCGCCAAGTAGTGGTATGCCATGTTCCTCAACATATTTTTCTCTTTGTTCACTTTCTCCAACATCTTTTCCAAGTGCATGTTTGTCACCTCAAGCCAAGATTCACGATCAGCTTGAATTTCCCTTTTAGGTGTTGTCAATTTGATTTTCCTCCTCTTGGCAGCTTGCAGGTTTTTCTTTATGTTTTTGAGCTCCATGGATGAGTGGGATTGATGAGGGGAGGATTTGATGCTAGCTATAGGTTTTTTGGGGAATGAAAGGGTTTATGGAATAACATTTAGGGATTAGGGATATTTGATTAGGGTTTGGGATAGTGGGATTAAGAATTTGGGGTTGGTAGTTTAGGGATATGGGGAATAGGGAGTGGGTAGATGAGAATGTAAAGAGAGGGAGAAAATGAATGAGGGAATGAAGGAGTGAGGGAGCGAGAAATGGCTAGGAGTGGGATTAGCAGCAAGAAATACAATTTATAAACCCTATGCAATTTTTTTTGACAAGAAATGCAAGGAGGTAAGGTTTCATTTTTTTCTCATTAAATCACCATAAACATCAAGAGAAACTCATTCACTGATCATGGAGGAATGTTTGACTTACTTGAATAAGTGAGGATTGAGAAAATTTTGCAATTTTGGGAGAGTTTTTGGGTGAAATCAGCTTCCAAACCTTATGGCCCTGTGTGTTGCGCCACAAACCCAATGCACCGTGCCCTCTCAGTGCATCACGCCCATTCAAAATTTACATTGCAGAGCGCTACCCAATGCGATGTGCCCTTTCAATGCGCCACACTCCAAAACCAATGCATTGTGCTTGTTTAAGGGGACTTTTGGATGTCTTCCAAATGTCCAAATTGGGCATGGGATAGCTTGTTCGAAATATTATTGAGTCTATTTTCCAACCCAACTATAATGTTTCAATTTGGAGTTCATTTGCCTTGTCAAAAATCAAATCTCCCAATACTGGTCAAAATGTGCAAAATGAGGCTGCCTAAAGGCAGAGTGCTCTTGCAGTCAACTTTTGGAGGTCTTCCTCAACTATAAATTGATCTCATGATAGCTCATGGGAAATATATTTGTGTCTAGTTATCATTTGACTCATCAAGCAAGTCATTAGGCCAACCAATCTAGGAGAAATATTGATTTCCCAAGGTCACTTAAGAGGTGCATCAATTCTCCTGAGGCAACTGTATTTTTGACATTTCTCTAAGACCATGACACCTGTGTAAAACGTGAAGGAGGTTTTTCTTCCTTGGCCTATTTTGGAGAAAAAACTCTCTCATTTTTCCAAAATTCATCTTTTATTTCTCAGAAATGTCATTGGCTTAAAACCTATCTCGATGTGTGGAACAAGGGATTTGTTGAATTGAAGCGAAATGAAGGGGATAAGGGGCTTCTAAATTCTTGAGAAACTCTTTGGAAGTAGGGAGAGATGTTAGGAAGTAGTAGAAAGTGGAATTTCAAATATTGAGTGAGGGGAAGGAGTCCAAAAGGGAAAAACACAAGCCTAGCCTAGAAAATTGTCAAGTTGTAGCAAGAAACTAGGGTTTGTGCGAAAATGAGGAATTTGGGGGATATCAGTGATGGGAAGTGTTTAATAAGGTACATTAAGGATAGGGGAAGGTGTATGAACATTAGAATACAATTTTTGCTGATGATTTGACCATCCAAGAGAAATTACCTTCAAAACCCTAGGAGAGGGAAATGAACCTTACCTAGGCACAATTGAAGCATGAACAAGGTGTAAAATGGCCCATTGGAACATGAAATGATGATGAAAACCATTTGATGATGGTACAATCAGCTGAATGGTGACATGGACTGACATTTGGACAACTTTTAAAGGAGTGAAAGCAAACCCTAGACCTAATACCTAGTGACCAAATTTTACTTGAAGACTCACTGAAATGACAAAATTTGACCTTGACACCTTAAAATCACTTTGTAAGAGCATGTTTGGTCACTAGAGGAAGGCTGCAAAGGCTGAAAATAATATGATCCATTTTACACCCTCAATGTCAATAATATGCTCCACCACCGATGAGTTATGGTAAAACCCAAGGGGGGACTAGTTCCACTTACACCTATCCCCCTCCCAATCTTTCACATGGAAACTCTTATCCAGGTCCCAACATGTCATATGCATATCCCCATCTGCAACAGTAGATGTCAGGGTCAACTGTTGTTCCAACTATTGATCCCAATGTTCCCCCTCTTGTTACTATCTGTATACACTGCCTAATGATCCAGTCCCATTGAAACGAGTGCCCTAGCCCCCATGCTGCCTCCACCTCTACCACAGCATCAACCTTTTCCACAATGTCAAGTGTATCTTATCAGAGCGCAACCAATCCCCACAATCCCAAGAAACTGAATAAGGGGAAAGGTAGCCAAAACCAAAAATCTCAAGGTAATCAAAGTAGCCAAGGTCCACCACCTAATCCACCTTGGGAAAACCACCCTAACCCTGCAACCCAGCAACAAGGCAGACAACCCAATAAAAATAAGGCTCTTGGTACAAATAAATTTTATGCCTATTGCAGCATATATGGCCATTATACTCATGAGTGTTCCATTTTTCTTCATATGTGTCAAGCATGGGAAGCTCAAGCATTTGTTTCTAGAGGACAACGTCCCATAGCTCCTCCTCCTCCTCCTCCTCTTCCTACTTCATCTCAATTGGTTGTGCTTACCAATCCTTTTACTCACTAAGGATATCTCATTTCTCAGTGTACACAAGGTCATGCATCTCCCCCACCCCCACCATCTGGTCACAACAATTATCATATTCTTATGATTAATTCTGATGAATTCAACACCGAACAAGTCAACCATTAGACTTGTTCCTACTAAGTCAGCGATTGAGTCCCAGCCCTAAGTTTCCACCGAGCCTCTGTCGCCATCAAATGGTACCTTACAGATCCATCCACCAAAGGTAGATATTATCCCAAAGATCCCCAAAGGTCGATTATGTCGAAACTTTTCTTTTGCTAAAGTCACCCATACCTATAACATAGTAGATGACTTGGCACAATCTCTTACTTCCATGTCAATTCTGGAAGTCCTCCAAACGTGGCCATCCCAACGAAATGTATTCTCTTTGCATTGGGTGATGTGGATCCCTTTGATGATCATATTATTGTCTTTTATGTTGAAAAATTGGGACACCCACCCTTCCTTTATTTGTTGCATTTCAAATACTACTCTCCAAAATAAACACCACTTTTCAATGATGTATCATAGACGAAGGCACCTCCATCAGCATGATGTATGCTAGTGTTTGGAATAAACTTTGTTCACCTAACCTGTCTTGTTCCACCATCACTCTCCATGATTGGGATGGTGATCCCTCTTAACCCTTTAACATATATCCAAGTTGTCCTACCACTATTGCCGATAGACTGTCTCGATTGACATCAAGGTCATTGATGCCCATTAGATTATAACATCCTTTTGGTTCGTAGTTACACCTATATATGTCAATTGTCGCATCTACATTTTTATATAATATGTGCTTCCCTCATAATGGAAAGATCATCGCTATCGATCAGCTGGCGTACTATGATTCTAAGTCTTAGACTTCACCTCAGTCCACTATCTCATCAATTACTAGCAATACGATTGTCTCTTCCCTCACCAATTTCTTTCCTGAAGTCTACAAAGATTCCTCCTTTCTTTGTGCTTATTATGGTCCATCGCCTACTCCTTTTGAGCGTAGTTCATCTAGTGTTTGCATGCTTCAAGCTTCACAGGCTTCTCACAAGTAGCCTAGTATGCCTTCACAATAGCCAACACCTCTACAACCTATTTTTATCAACTCAACCAAACCTTCCGGTATTACTCCTCAAGGTCCTCTTCCTTCTGCTAGTATCTCTCCTAGTCCCTTTCATCCCCAACCTGTTCCCCTAGGTCTTAACCATCTCGAAGTCATTCCCATAGCTTATTACCCTTTTGATCAGATATCATTATTATTTCCACCCCTGGGAGTTTATTCTATACTTGTCATGGCTACATTGAGTTTACCTAACATTACCTTGGGGATCCCAATTTGGTACATTTATCCTCCTGCAAACACTCTCCTTGACGAACTCAAATCTTACACTACTTTGAGTCCAGTTCAACCTTTTGTTCCTACCCCTTCCTTTGCTTTAATTTCTCGAAAACCTCAATAGGAACCTTATCCTATTGACAAAGCATATGGTAAGGGGGGGAATCCTTGAAAAAGGGAACCAAAGACAAAGAATCCTAATCAATGCCAACTCATCCTAAGTTTCCAAAGCCCACTCCTCCATGTGCTTTGTGTGATGTTGTTGTTCATGCCAGAAATAATTGTAATGAACTCCCTTATATCAAGAATGTGGTCTTTGACATATTTTCTAATTAAACCATTCCTGAGGTCCATGTCACTTTACACTAGTCAGCTAAGAAGAACAAATCATTACACATGAATCACCCCTATGCTTTATGTGATAATCATGGCCATTATTCTCATTGGTCTCCCTGTCTTGAAGACTTTCATGATAGACTTCAAGAGCTTTTAAAATTAGAGGTCATTTGTAGTGATTCAACCTCTCCTCTACCTGAGGGTTCTAGTCCCACTCCTATTGCAAAGGAGGTTTTTCAACCACCCATAGTGACCCCCCCTCCTGATGTCGATATGATGGATAGTATTGATCCTATTATCTACTAGTCGTCATCCATAGGATTGATATATTGGGACTCTCTAGATGTCTCCTATTGTGATTTTGTTGAACCTTCTTTGACAAACACTTCGGTGTCAACATCGGTAGATCTCACATCTTCTAGTCACCTATATCCTAGCCTTGATAGTGGATATAAGAACCTTGTCTCTCATGAGGATTCCTCATGTAGCTCCTCTTCATCGTGTGCTCTCTCTTCCTCTAGTCCTCCCATATTCCATTCTGATGAACACATCATTGAAGCCATGACCACCCCTGATTATCCTTGGGATGTTATACACTATCGTGTGTACTTCTTTCCACAGAAAACCCATGACCAATATGTTGTGGAGTTCAAATAATTCATCCACACTAAGTTCGATCAGATAAAAAACCCTTTACTTTAAACCAATCAATTTGATACACATCCACCTTACGTCTATTAAATTATTGGCTTTAGGAGCTTAGACCCAAGTTCAGAGTTAGTTGCGCTAACCAAAAAAACCCTATACCACCGGCCCTTTCAGCAACTATCTACTTGTGTAGACTGCAGTCTCACCCGAGGCAATATTGGGGGATGCTAGAAACAGGTTTCTGCATCTAGAGGGACTATGCAATGTGGTTGTAAGGTCTTTAACAATTTAGGTCTTGATCTAACCTCCCTAAACTGTTAACCTTCTTCTTATAATTGTAAAGGGTTTTATACTTAACGTTTTTGTGAACTAAATGAAACTATTCTAACATGTATTATTCATCATATAAACCAGTATCTGAACCTTCGCGATGCAATTACAGAATAAATATATAAACAAACCATAAGCAGGGTAAAATACATAAACTATACGAACATACAGAAATACACATATTTATGCTCAAAAGTTTTCTTTATTAATGAAGTCTTCTCAAATACAATCTTTCTGATGCTACATACACAGCTGCAGGGGCCTGCACACTCAGTTGCAGACTTACCAAGGTCTCAACACACATGTCTCCAAGAGCCTTCCCCTTCACTTGACTATAGAAATATCTTACAAAATAGACTCAAAAGTATTTTATTAAGTGAATTCCATCCCTTAGACTTGCTATACATCCCTTAATATACGCAATTACCCTTACAATACCATGGTCCACAAACCAAGGGTGGAGCCCAAAATCCTCTAGATAATCCCATCCCTTTACAAAAGAAGGGGATTTGACCTGCCCTAAATCCCCTTTGACCCTAAGAACCCTGTGCTAATATCGATCAGCTTCTCAAAATACAGAGTCTTTACATGACTTGGATAAAGGACCCCTACCCAACAAGGCCCCAACATAAAGATGTGACTCATCCTTGTGTCACTCAGCTGGTACATCCTTGATATTGGCTTTCAAGCCTCTATATGTAGTATATAGTGGATGGAGTGTTGTTGTACATTGCTTTGTGGCCTGTCAAACTTCGTCTACGAGTGTTTTTGTAGTCGTCCCCTCTACTGCGAGATTGATTGTACTTTGGGTTTGTTACATGCTCTTCAGTTTTCCGTCTACTTCATGGGAGAGCTGGCAGGCTTCATCTTCCCAAGATTTCATTTGTATGGAGGTGATCTATGCCTTTCTCCACGACTCATTGATCTTTTCTTGCAGAAGTGTTCCTTCCTGGAGACAGGTGAACCATTGCACAATTGTTAAGGTCTATGCCATGGATTTAAGCTCATCAAATTATAGTTGTTGTCTCTAAGATTTTCTTTAATCTTCTGCACATGTGGGTCCTCCTACAACAAGGCCCATACTTCCATTGTGTCTTCAAAAAGTTAACTACAGTCCTTGACTGTAGTCTCTATTTGAGCCTTAGCAGTTTTGATGGCAGCTTCATGTTGCTCACAAACTTCCGGGGGTGTTGTAAGCTGCAGCTTCATCTGAACCTCTGTAATCTACATCTGTAGTTTGAAGTGAATCTTTCCTACCTATTCCTTCGATTCTCTGACTACTACTGCCAGTTTTTGAATCTTTTCATCTGAAGTTGCCTTAGTTGGGATCTGGAGCTTGGGAAGCTCACTACATGCTTTGGTTATGGCCTCTTCTAGTTGTTGGTTGTGTGCAACTACCTCCTTGCAATCCTTAATTACTTTATTATTTTCCTCGAACATCTGTTGGTTGTTGAGTTTGAGTTCATTGATGATCAATAGAGCTCACTGTTCTCATATCTTGAGCTTATCTATGATGCCTTGATGAAGCTTGTACAACCTCTAAAGGGGGAGAGAAGCAAGATTTAAGCTCCAATTCTTTAATTTATATGTTCTCTCCCTTTCCTCTGTAGCCTCGACATACAATGATCCTTCTAGAAAATGGACTACTTGAAGGTCTACGGTAAGCTCGACTGTTACAGGTACCACGCTCGCTTGAATCACACTCGTTTGAACCTGCAATTCTTTAAGGCCTTGCCAGACCTTTGTCAATATTGCCTTGTATTGATCCTTGATATTCCCCCTTTTATTCCATTGCAGCGTAGATGGTGTCGCCAATTTCATCAAAGTCCCCCTCCATGAGGACCAAAGCTTCGACACTGGTGGATTTATATGACATCTTCTTTTTCTGCACATCGCTAGCACTATGATTCTTCTCCTTCGTAATGATAAATGGGGAATCAATGTTCTCCATGTGCAAGTCAGGGTCTTCACCACCCTATTCCCCTTCACCAGTCTCCTTCTCAACTGTGGGTTTGCTAGTCTTTCCCTCAAGGTTAATGGTGACTATCAGAGGCACTTTCTCGATATCCTTCTTGGCTATTGATCTTTTGGCCTATGAAATTGTTCCTTCCTTCTCGATCAACTTTACAGTTTTGGAGGTAAGCCAGTTACTTGACCACTTACTAATGAAAGCCAAGATGTCATCTTTAGACACTAAATATGGTATCTCATGCCATACCTTCTCCAAAAATTTCTTGGCACAGATAAAGATATTGTGAAAGTCTACCTTAATATCAACAATGTCGCTATACTATTGAAATAATGGATGTGACAACCATGACCTCTGATTGATGACTGTGCACTGGTCCATTTCAAAGAGAACCTAGAATATTGTGTTCTCCATGGCTTGGGTTAGTTCCTTAGAGGCTCATAACGAGGAAAATTTTGCAGCCTCGCACACATCAAGTTCTACATTAGGGAACTACGGATCCTCCAGTGTTCACCATGATACTAACGCGATTAATAGTAACAACCACGTGTCATGGAATGGATTCCCTTCTTCTTGTGCTTCACGACAGTCATTCAAAAATTCATGACAAACATACCCGACCCAATTAAACTGAACCCCCTTTTCAACCAAGGATACGACTAGGGTTGACACTTCGTTTTCCCTACACTTCCTCATGATTTTATCGGTCAAAATGGACACGGAAAAATGCACAACCTCATTGTTAATAGAACTAATAACATAGCCTTGGGACTTCTTGATGATGTCATACTCATTCTTCATTTGATCGGCTAGATTTTTCTCCTGAGATTTCCCAATGAATGCATGATTGGGGTTCACTCCTTGATGAGGCAACATGGTAATTCTTTGGATTAACATATTGAAAATCAGAATTGGATCACTGAGCCATAGATGCCCATCATGTACCAATGCCAACAATTGGCAGATACATATTATGTTTATGTTACTGCACCCAAAATGTGGAACATAAAGCATGTTCAGCAACGTAGCGTGTTGATTCCTGACTACCCACTTCATTGCTTCAACCCTTGTCACTCCAGCTTCTTCGTAATAAACAATTGGAGGTACTTATTTTTCTCGAATTAGGGATACTTTCTATGATCACTTAAATCCTAGTTCTCCATGAGCACGTGTGGCACCTTGGCCAACAATTTCACCTCAATTATCACTTCCTTAGGTAATAGGGGTGTAAAGACCTTACATTTGATAGACTCTAGGTTCTTTGTCACCTTCGCAGTTGGCTTCCTCGGTGTCATATAGGGTGACAACCTAGATATTGGTTCCACTTCGTCTGTGCTGATATCAACAAATCCACCGGCTAATTCTTCCTCATCCAGATCTTGGGGCTCCATTGGTTGTTTCTGCAAATGATTTTCTCCTTACTTCATAGTTTTGTAGGGATTTTCCTCTGTGATTGTTTAACCGTGGTCCTTTGGGGCTTCTTCTGCTTCTTGGACATTGATGCTACAGTAGTAGGCTTAGATCTTCGTTACCTGGGTGTAGTAGTATGCATTAGCTCTGAGGCATCCATAATGGATTCTAGCTCTCGACTCAAAAACTCTTGCGCATGCTTCTTCCAACTCCAACTAGACATGCAGAAGAATGCTCAGCTCACACTTAGGCAGAAAATCACACAACGAATTCTCAACAAAAAAGGTGTATGAGTGTGGAGCGAGATGCCATATTTATAGCCTTTTCCAAATTCAAACCACTCAATTCCCTCCAAAAATTCCTCATAAATGTGGATTTGGCGGTAGATTTGCCCAGACATGCCTCTTAAATGTGTTTCCCCTTCTTCTTTTAATGGAAATTTCCTTGTCAAATCATCCCCAATTTTCATATTCTGAATGAAGTGCATCAGAGCCCTCCCTACAATGCACTTACCCCTTCTTCATCGCAACTTTCTCCATCTACGCCATCCTCCTTAATGACACACAACCCTCCTTCTTCGACAAGGTCCTTGAATATTTAGCTTAATATATGTTATTTATTGGTAAGCATATGATTTGATAGTAATTTAGCTTAATTTAACAAGCTAACGCTTTGTTTAATGAATGGATTAAAATAGGCTTTTGCGTAACTATTCAATTTAATTTTCCTTTTATTCATTTAATTGATTGGTATTGAATTCTAAGTTAATTTAAACTAACCTTAATAAATAAAGTAAGATATAAAAAAATTTAAAAAATTTAAAAATATGTATATTACTTTAATTTTATTGAAAAATATACTATTAATACATTTACATGGGCATATTTATTATAAGGTTATAATATATATATATATTATATATATATTATATATATATAATATATTATAGTTATATATATATATTATATATATATATATATATTTATAATATATTATAATTGAACATTAAATAAAATATTACTAGAAGGTTAAGGACTGTAAAAAGATTAATATATATATGTATCTTATATAGTCAGATGGGTTTATTCATATATATATAATATTTTAAATAATTAATGGTAACTAACCAGGGATATAATTTACTTCTATATTTTTCTAATAATTTATAAAAATAATTTAATTACTTAAACATTAAATATAACATTATATTGGGTATTGGAAAATATTAATAATATATATTTTGAATAAAAAATTGATATCTAACCCGGTTCTGGTTTATTTTTACCCAGCTGCGTATATATAGTAATAATTATATAGAATATTATATTATTTTAGTTAAAGGAGGTTTGACTGGGGTTCGTATGTTGAAAAATAGCCGTTACTCTTTTTAGCCGTTGGAGTCTCTGCTTAGACTATTTAACATGCTATCTAGATCTGCTTCTTCAACTTGTCCTGACGATGAACCACACTAGTTGGTTCGAAACGCGTCGACAAATGATCAATTATGTGATTTTGCCAAAAAATTTCTAAACAAATGCTATGGATCACAGAAGTCTAAATTCCTTGGCATAGTACTTTATAGTCTTGCACTTCCTTCCAACTTCCTATAGCACTAAGACTGTCCTCCATTCATATAGTCATAACGCAGTCCCAGAGATGGAGTCATCTCTATAGAGTTTCAACCTACTCCCATTTACTCGCCCAATAATTGATTCCCCATTCAGCTTCTCGAGCTAAACTGCAAGACCACCTGAAATATCCCTGATAATGTACAAGCCTAGCCAATGCATATTGAACTTACTAGGAAATTACCCAAACTTACTATCATATAGCAAAACCAAGTCTCCACTTTTAAAAGTTTGCTGCTTAATATGTTGATCGTGCCATGCCTTTTCTTGAGCTTTATGTACTTGCTGGTGAAATCCTGCAATGAAGTGATCTTCTTCTAGCATGAGCAGTTGTTCCAATACTTCTTCCATAATATCACTATCTACCATATTCGTGACTGCGGCGATTCTAAGACTGGGTACTGTATATTTCATTGGAATTACAACTTCCTACCCATACACCAACCTAAATGGAGTCTGCCCTGTCAACTTTTTGCAAGTAGTATTATATGCCCATAACACTACAGGTATGCATACATCTGCATCATTCCTGTTGACTTTGCACACCTTCATCAGAGAATTCTCCAAAATTTTATTAAAATGATCAACTGTGCCATTCACTTGATGATGATAAGGCGTGCTCTTCTAGTGATGTACTTGAAATTCTTTTTTTAATTCTTCAATCGTGTAATGGAGGAAGTGCATTCCTCTATCACTCATCAGGATCTTCACGCACCCAAACTTTGAAAATGTATACTTAAATTTGAAGTGCGCTATAGTCCTATATTGGTTGTGCCTCAGCCCACTTGGTCAGATAATCTGTTGCATGATAATGTACCGTGCGCCTGTATTCTTGCCCGGTGGATTGATCAATTCCACAAAATCAATTGCCCATTGATCAAAATATTGCAAAGTAACTTGAGGATTCAGTGGCAATTCATCTCTTCGCGATGGTCTTTTGGTCCTCTGGAAAATGTCATAAGCATTACAATATTCCTTATAATCCTTGTGCACTATGGGCCACCATAGTCCTACCCTCAAAATTTTGTACACAGTTTCTTTACCTGCATAGTGCCCTCCTATGACACCACCATGTGCTTCAACCAAAATAATTCATCTTTCATGCTCAAGGAAATTCCTGTGAAATATTTCATCAAGGCCCATTTTATATAGATTCCAAACAATTAGAGAAAAATCCATTGCTTTGACTACTAGTTCTTTCTTCTATTGCATTGTATACTCCACAGGGGCTAGTCTAGTAGTCAAAAATTAAATGATATCTACAAAAGATTCATCAACAACCCTTACTACGAAGAGTTGCGCATCAGGAAATCCTTCTTCAATGTTGCTAGATGATCTAGTTCAGCATTTAGTCGCCCTGGCTTGATGATTAATTCAAAATCATATTCTTGAAACAATAATAACCATTTGCAAATATTTTCGCCCAACATAGGCTTGTTCACCAAGTATTTCAGAGCAGAATGGTCCGTGAACATTTTGAAGTGCACACCCAACAAGTAGTTCCTAAAATTTTGCAATGTGTATACCATACCCAAGCCATCCATCGTGGAATAATTCCTCTTCGCCTTAGACAGTTTGTGACTCGTAAATGCAATTGGGTGATCAATATCCCCTTCCCCTGGTTTTGCTAGGACAACTCCCAAAGCTATACATGATGCATCCACATGAATGTGGAACTCCTTCGAATTTGGAAACACCAATATTGGCATACTGACCATTTTCTCTTTCAAGACGTCCAGACTCTTCTGACACTCCTCATCCCAATAGAATGTGGCATCCTTCTTTAGTAGTTTCTCCATTGGCGTAGTGTTCTGCGAATACACCTTAATGAATTTATGATAATATCTAGTGTGTCCCAGAGTTATGTGTAGTAGCTTCACATTCTTTGGTGGATCCAAATTAATAATAACAATGATTTTTGCAAGATCTACCATCAGCCCTTGCTTACAGACAACATGTCCTAGTAAAATTCACTTCTTTAGGTTTAATGAGATTTGATACTTTTTGTAGATATCCAAAATCAAGCATAGGCTTGAGACACGCTTCTTTAACAACCAAAATATTGTCGAGTCATCAAAGTACACCTCCAGAAACTTGTGAATGGATTCTTTAAATGTTGCGACGACAACTCTCGAAAATATCGCCGGTGCATTTTTCAATTGAAACAACATGAATTTATAATGGAAGGATCCCCATTCAATAGTGAATGTTTTCTTACTCCTATCTTCTCATGCTATATTAATATGATGGTATCAAGAAAACCCATGTGTAAAGGAGTAAGCCTCCTATCCTCCTACATTTTCCAAAACTTTGTCTGTAATAGGTGTTGGGAATGGGTCATGTACACATGTGTCATTCAACTTCCTTAAGTTGACAAATATCCTTATTTCTCCTTTAGTATTTTTCTCTTGTACTACCATTGGACTCACCCAGTTAGATTCTTCCACAAGTTTGATTATACCAGTTGCGACCATATTCTCAAGTTCCTCCTTTACCTTCTCCTTGTACTTTGGGTTGAACCTATAAGGTCATTGTTTTACAGGCTTCGCATATGGCTTTAAAGTGATTTTCATGATGCCCAAGTCTCCTATGATCCCTTTTAACTCCAAAAAATTCATCGAGAATAGCTCTTGGCACTCATGCAATAACTCAACAACCTTTCCTATTGTATCTTCATCCTTGTAATATCCTATGCATGTGAACTTGGGCTCCACTTCCGAGCCTATGTTGACCTGGCTCGTCTTAATATGTTGTGTTATGTTAGGTATTTTAACATCTGGTCCTGCCACTTCGCACTGTCCTTTTGACTCAAGAATATTAATGCTTTGCAGATCCTCCTCGTCTTCCTCAATGGTCATATTATAACATTCCAATGCATGTTGTAACTGTGCTTTCCAATCGGGATATAGGTAAGTCATTGGCTCCTTATCTGTTCAGAAAATTTCTGCTTTAATTTCTTGAAGAGCATCATCAATAAACTAAAAGCCACTTTCAAATATGAAATTCAAAATAAAACTTTCCTTCAGATCATTCCCATCGGCAGTACTGATGGGCCTAGGTATTACAACAATAATGCTACAACTCCCAAGGCTACCATATTTACTTATCAACCTGGGGTTCATACAAACTTGTAGGTGAAGTTCTATATGCACAAGTAGAAGTGAAAGTCTTGCCTATTGTCACTATTTGTCTGGCAAGAGACCCCAGGGGTTCCAAGCCAAACTTCTATAGAGTCAGAAGAAGCTTAATTTTTTGATGGAAGGGGAACAAACTTATTCTAAGAGAGAGCTACTCTACTGCAGTAATGAAGAAAAAAACATGAAATTCTAAACTTACACCAACCTAACTTACCAATTAAACAACTATGCTAAGTAGAATTGTTAAATCAACATTAAACTAATGCTAATTATCTAAGTTGCAGAAGTAAAGAGCATCAAACCAAGCCGAAAAAAGCAATCGGAGGTCGAAATCATTGAAAGGAGGACGTGAGGGGGCAACAATGCATAAGAAATGTTGGATCAGTTGCATGAAAGGAAAATGAATGGCGGAGATTGGATCGTAGGAGGTTACATAGATAGATGGATGAACAAGGTTAACTAACAGGATGAACGGTGGCAATTGTATCGCGGCGATTGAGTGAATAGATGAATAGGGTTAGCCGGAGATGGATGATTGAGATTATATCGTGGAGGCTAATTCAAGAGATGGAAGGATAGGATTAATCGGCATATGGATGGCAGAGATTAGATTTCGGGAGAAAGAAATGTGCAGAAATGATGGAGCGGGTTTAGAGGGTAGTACACTGTTTATTTTACACCCTCAAAGCTGTAAGTGGTTTTCTAAAATTTTGTACGATTAGCCTAACTGGGTGACACGTAGCACAGAGAAACCACTCTCATTGTGTGCCCTTGGGCGGATAACTATCAGATAGAAATCCACGCGATATCGCGCGATAACCACTGGATCAGGTGGAGCTAATCAACAGTGGAGATTAGCCAAGCTAGTTGGCGATTAGGTGAAGTGACAATCGTCAGATCAGGCAAGGAAAATTGATGGTGGGGGTTTAAAGCACCTAAAGGTGTGGAGGTGGCATGGTGGCCATCGGATCAGGCGAGGAAAATAAACAGTGGGGACTTAAAGTTCATAAAGTGGGTGGTGGACTCCACACGAGGCAACAATTGGAGAAAATAGTGAATCAGATGGTGATTGTGAAGGTTTGTTGGTGATCAGGCAATGATGAAGTGATGGATGAGGAACATTCTGGAGGTGGTTTCAAATGAAAATGATAGAGAGAACCAATGCAGGTGAACAAACAATTACTTTAAACAACAAACTCCATAGCCCATGTGAGAATGAGAGGCTATGTTTTTGGGGTTTCTAGAGGGTCCCTTCCTCAAGTTATGGCCCCAGAGGGAGGAGATGAGGCTGAAACAACTGCACACAACTTGATAGTGATCGCTTTCCTTTAACTAACCTGTGAAATGACAGAAGGCATAAATGAAAGTAAATTGAAGCACATTGTAGATGAACTGAACCAAAAATCTACTTCAACAAATAACCAATGAAAAGCCATGAATCTATTTAAGCAAATGAATAAGTAAAACATAAAGCTATTTAAGCAGGTAAACAAAACCAGGAAGCTATTTAAACAAATGAACAAAATAGAACTCTATGCTAGCATAAATGTATAGTAAAGAGGAGTTGTGGCTACTTGGGCCGGGCCCTAACCCAAGAGCTTTAGCCCTCGAAGTTGACTTAGAGTTGGATTAAACATAACTCATTCTTATTGTAAAAAGGATTGCAGAGAAAACTGTCACAAGTATTTGCAACTCAGAAATAAAACAAAGTTTTACAATAGAAGTCCAAAAAATCAATGAGGTCCTAAGCCTCTCTATTTATACATTTGAAGTATCTAACGACTTCCTTCCCATTGGGGAGGCTCGGCTCCCAACTTAAGATAAATTGATTTCTATCCTTTTCACATGCTTGGTTGTCTTCTAGTCTTCAAAGTGATGGTTGTGTGCACTTCGAGCTGATGGTGGAATATTTGAGTGGAGGGGTAGTAAATGAGGAGGATTTACCTCCTACAGTTACTCTCCCTTGTCCCATTCTAGTTTTACCCAAGTTCTTTGCCATAGTTCCTTGAATTTATCCTTCTTTCCTTTATATTTTCCATAGTTCCTTGCATTCATCCCTTATTCCTACATTACATGCACATTAGACCACAAAGCAAATATCCAACTCTAACTCATTTCATAAACAAAATATAATCAAAAGTATGCAATAAGTTGTAAGAATAGCTGGTTTGACTAAGCTAGGAGGTGACTTAGGGCCAATTAAGGCCCATATAATTACTTAATAATGAGGCTCATCAAGTACCATGGCGCAACTCTGTTTCAAGATACCAATTCATTGGTATCACATCCAAAGTTTGAAAAATTACATGTACCCATTCTAGTCAAGGTTCTTCATCCCATGCCTTAGTCCAATGAGACAAATTATTGCAAGGATCATCTTTTCCATTGTACTTATTTGTGAATCTTGTGTTTGCAGGACCAAATCTAAGCCTCATCAATTGTCGTACTCCCGCCAATCTCCTATATTTTCCTTATGCGTACCCTACCAGTGCATAGGGGTAGCCCTCAAATCTAGATCCAAGGCCTGAAATATTTGTTCTTCTGGTACATCCCTTTCAAATTTATCCATAAATATGCTAACATCACCTATCCCATCATAATATGGTAAGTTACTTACCTCGATATATATACAACAAAGAGATTTTGTCATTCTATTATAACATAGATTAGAAACTTTGTGCAGTCGATTCTGCCAGTTCTCTAGTTCTTCATCTGAGTCGGAATGATGGATGGGTGAGGAATCCAAGAAGTGTCTTGAGTTTTTGATTGTGCAACACCTCTAGGCGTACTAGGGTTTCTCCTTTCTTCTTAGCTGTTTAATTCACCCAATAATGGACTATACTCACCCTCAATATACTTGTCACGATCGTCTTTGAATCTTTTTCCGCTTTGCATAGATCTTGTTTGGCCTATTTTAAACATTAATCTATAGCCATAACACCCTTTTCACATAACAACATTTTAATCCAGAGCTTCAAGGAATTCAGATACTTACCTTGTGGACCTTTGAAAAATCTACGCTTAGCTTCACTGTAAGATATTGTTGTATGAATTACAATTTCAGTAATAAAGCCTCTAAGGATACCATCAATCCAGTAATCAACAACTCTTACGACCTTATATTTAGACTCCTCAAGTCTCTTAATCAGATCTAGGGTCCACACAACATGATCATCTTATTTCCAAGTGGGTTCATTTTCCATTAGATTTGAAAGCCACTCATGTAGCTCGTTAGTGAACGATGCGAAAAATATATCGTGTTGTTCTGTATAGATATATCTCTGTAACCAACTTTATTTTGACTGGCATGGATTTATGTGTTCCTGAGATGCAAATTCATGCAACTTCTAATCTACCCAATTTTGGATCTCTTTTCTAGTCAGTTGCCACATCACAAATCCCTCAGATAGATCTTGGTCCTAACAATGGAATGATTTATTGGCTTCAGCGGCTTAGATTAGGTTCAGAGTTAGCTATGCTAACCAACAAAATCCAATACCACTGACCCTTTCGTAAACGATATACATGTGCAGACCACAGTTTCACCTGAGGTGATATTATGGGATACTAGAACTAAATTTCTACATCCACAGGGACTATGTAGTGTGGTTGTAAGATCTTTAAAAATTTAGGGCTTGATCCAAACTTTCTGAATCATTGACCTTCTTCTTATAATCGTAAAGGGTTTTTCTACTTATTATATTCGCAAACTGCGTGAAACTATTTTAACATGTATTATTCAACATATAAACTAGTACCTGAACCTTCACGATGCAATTATAGAAAGAATATATAAATGGAAAATAAATAGAATAAAACACAGAAACTATGTGAACATACAAAAATACATAGATTTATGCTCAAAAGTCGTCTCTATTAGTCAATTCTTCTCAAATATAATCTTTCTGACCCTACACACATAGTTGTAGGGGCTTGCACACTCAGTGGCATACTTACTAAGGTCTCCATGCAAACAGCTGCAGGAGCCTTCTCCTTCACCTGAATACAAAAATATATTAAAAAGTAGACTCAAAAGTATTTCATTAAGTGAATTCCATCTCTTAGACTTGCTAGACATCCATTTATATATTCATTTACCCTTACAATACCATGGTCCAAAAACCATGAGCGAAGCTCAAAATCCTCTAGACAATCATATCCCTTTACAAAAGAAGGGGTTTTGACCCATCCTAAAGCCCCTTTAACTCTTAGAACCATGCGCTTATCATGCTCCACTCCTCAAAATGCAGAGTCTTTACATGATTCAGACAAAACTTAGACCTAGGGGTCCCATACCCAACAATTACCACTCAATGTTTGGGTAAGGGAGCATCCACTTTCGAGAGTCCAGGAGAATAAATTCTTCCCAAACCTCTTAGTGCATCTAGTAGTGTTGAATCTAGTACCATTATTACTCCCCAATCTAAAGAAATTATAGTCCCATAACACTCCAGATCACCTTGGGGATGGTCCACTTAATCATCCCTCCATCTTACATCAATAACCCAATCCCTTAGACATTGTTTTTGTTCAACCACCATGTCATCAATCTGAGCATAAATTCATTATATCCAAGGCCACTCTTCGGTATAGTGAAACCATGTATACGAACCTAGAAATTTAGTCCATTTGACTCCTATATGTAGTGCCAAATGAGATTGGTAATTCATGATTTTCTTTCTCTAACTATATATATGGCACTCTTCCCACAAGAAGACATCCATAACATAAACAAATGGTGAACCACATCATCAATATGTCTTTGGAGTCCACTACTCTAAATAAATTTGGCATGTCCATTACATTTTGGGGAGGAACCTATGCCCCGACATTTACTCATCATCCTCTTCAGGATCTTGTGCTAGTTGGGAAAAATGCTTGAATCCCTTACTTGAGTCCTTGGAACACACTAGCGCTCAAACAACGTATTCAGCTAGGGGCATTATTCCTACCTTTTCATACCTGATAAGTCCCCTCCATCATCATATGTTGGGGGTCAACATCTCATGCTTGGGGGCATGATGGCACCCCTATCCAGCTTCTCACTTGATAAAAAAAAGTCTTAGCCTAGAGCCCAACGATCTAGGTATGGTCAATTATCCTCTCATTCAATGGATACTTTGTCTTATCGACCTCTTTGACGAGCCATATATACGTCACATATTGTAAACACTTGATACCATATTTTCAAAAATTATACTCTATGTGATGCCACATTTACCATTTAGTCCCCATGTTTGACTTGGTGGGCAGGGATTATCCTAGACCTTTATTAGTAGTTCATTCCTATATTCCTTTATTACCTTGATTCTTCACTAGGAACCATCCTTCCAAGAAACATTAAGGCCACTTTTAGACAATTAAGGCCACCTTCCTAGAAGTCGTAGATCCAAATTTTGAAGGTCATTTTGTCTACTATAATATCCTTAATATTTAGGACCTTCTCCCCCTCTTCAAATTCTCTAACAACTTACTATGAAAATGAATTGGATATGTGCACAAAAAGCACTTTTATAGGAAAAACCCTATTTTTTCCATTTCCCATTATGACCAAACCATAGTTAATAAGATGTCAACATAGTTGGAATTATATCATCGAGTTCTATAATGGATGTCCCTTTGTTTTCGGTAATACGACACTTCATCAGAAAGCCATTTTTTCGATGAGGTCTCACTTTGCTGCCTATTAAAATTGAATTTATTCATTTGAGAGACCTATACTTTGGTACCACTTTACCTAGGAATTGATTGACTCACATGTCAATTTTCATCATGAGTAACCATAGATTACTCATGTTTTTATGGTCCCCATCGGTCCTCCCCCATGTGGCAACATCATTGGGTCACTCATGTTTAGAGCATTAGAGATGGGCCACCCTTGCATATATGGAGTTTGTTTCGAGTCCCCTTGAGTCTAGTTATAATGTCCCATCCGTTTTTTTATTCCATTCATACTATTTTTCTCATATTTATCCTCCAGCTATACTGCGACATCTTTGAAAAGCCCCTCATCTGAGTAATTGACCATCCCCTCTAGAATCAAGTCAGTTGTTGCTAGGTTAGCCGTGCATATTATGCTCTGATAAGGGAAGTCGTTAGTACACCATTCATTATTTTTCCTTCCATCATCATCCCTAGTGTCATTCCATCAATCACTCTAGTATGATACCTTGTGCCTTTGTTAAGGATTCCTCATTGCCTCAACTCTGGTGGGCCATCTTCTATTGACTTCAATATATTTATTTTGGAAGTGAGGTTTAGAGGGTTGTGTACCTTGATTCCATCCTTGATCTTTGTTTGGTTCCTGAGATCAAGAAAAGGGGATCATCATTTCCCTTTGACTTAGTTTTTTCTCAAGTGCTCGACACCAACTCATTATTGCATGATTGAGAATCATACACTTGATGGTTTGGTGATCCAGGTGATTGCCCCTATGATTCTAGGGTGTGTGTGAGATTTTCTAGATCTCATGAGAGGGTGTCCCTTCAGGTAATCCCCCACATGCCTGGATTTCTATAGATGTCGATCCAGCCTCAGGTGTCATTTCACAGATGTGATGGGTTCAGTTTCAGTCGCTTACAGTGCCCACAACATGCATGTCTTCTTCAGATGATCCATTCATATCTTCAAAGCCCTTTCTTGTGCAGTATGTATTCTTTGGTTGCAATCCCCCCTCACCATGTCATCTTGAGGGGAATTATGTCTCATGTACTCAGATGCTATTGTATTCATTCCCTGTCTATGTCTTTCCACGCACATTATGTATATGGGGTTCATTGTATTATGTTCTAGCCCATTGATGCTAGCATATCATATATCATGTCCTTTGTAGATCAGACCCAAATTGCTGGGCTCACCATTACTATTTGTACTCAGTTATCTCAGTGGCTATGGGTATGCCTCCCTTATCTCATTTGCGATCATGTACTACAACATAAAAGGTGACTTCTATTAGTTTAGTAGGTCTCACACACTCCATTTTTTTCCTTCTTTGGATTGCTTCAAATCTCTCTCTCTCTCTGACTCCCCTTTGGTGTCTCATGGAAGTGTAATCTACAATGTATTTTGGTCATATGATTTTCTTCTAACACTCATATGTTGGGGGGCAATCTGTTATCACCAAAAAATGATCACCTATCCATTTCTAATTAGGTGGACCTAAATACACCATGTAGGATTAATTTTACCATAGTAAAATCACTTTCACCATGGAAAATAATTTAGTAAACCATTTGTATTAAAGTATTTATGATTAAAATTAAAAACCCTGTGAGAATAATTTTATAATAATTATGTATTTAATTTTCTCTAGAAATAATTATTAAATCATTGTTTGATAATTATTCCTTGTCACATTTGACTAAATCACCTAGGAATAAATGAATAAATCATTATTTATTTGTTATTCCTTAATTCTATTATTGGAATAATTGTTCAATATTTAATAATTATTTCAATTTCACACCATTCTTAATCCTCACAAAATAATTAATAAAACATTTTGTTTATTAATTATTTCTAAATAAAGATATTTGACCATTTTGAATATCTTTTCCCTCTTCAAAAAAATATAATAAAGTATTCCTAATGGTTAGATCTTGATTTGGTCAATATTATTTTATTATTTTCTATTTTCGAGATCAACCCAATACTTTGTTATAAATAAGAGGGTTTTCCATTCATTATTGACCATGATCACTATCACCATCACCACTATCATCTTGTTGCATTTGATCTCCCACTTGAGTTCTACACATTGTTTTGGGTTTTTCATATATTGAGAGAGAGAATCAATTACTGAAGTGTCAAGGACATCAAAGGACCTGTCCCACAGAGAGTGATTTGTAGACCATTTTTGTAGATTTCCTTCTCCAGGTGTTATCAATAAATATTATTATTCATTTAAAATTCTTTCCATATTGGGTTATTACATTGGATATATATTGTTTTGTTGTTTTCGATCGTATATGTCTTTTTGTTGTAGGTTTTTCTCATTTTATTATGGCAGATTTAAAGTCTAAGTAGCCAAAAATTGTTGTTAGGGTAACTTGTCCTCGGTGACTTAAATGAAATGTTTTTGGAACACCTTCCAAGAAATTTCATACTAACACTTAGGACCCACTAAATGAACTAAAATTTTTCTTCCTAGATTCTACTAAAGATGAGAATGTCAACCAAATATAAACCCATAAAAGAGTTAGAAAAAAATCATTGGATATCATATATCATGCTCATGAACATTGTTGGAGCATTAGTTAAGCCATAGGGCATGGCCAACCACTCAAAATGTCCTTTATATTTGAAGGTTTTTTATGTACATTCATTTGTTCAATTGGAAGTTGGTGGTATCTCGACTTTAGATCAATATTACTAAATAACATGGCACACTTAAGCTGATAAAAAAGTGTTACACATCATTTTGTCACCATGACACTTCACTATTAAAATGGATCTGTTGCCATCCATAAACGTGTTTCATTACAGTCCCTTAGAAGTCAAACAATTGAGAACCCTTGAAGAATATGTGAATTTTGGGCAAAACGACTTTATAATTTGTTAAGTATGAGTTGCACGATTTTTCTAGTTAGTTTCTATGCATTTGTAGTTTATATCCCTGAAGCCTACACAAAATTGTTCTCTGTATTCCACTATAGACCATGCACATAACACAAATAAACGTAAAACTAAAAAGTGAATCTTAGAAGTATTGTTGGGCGAATATAGCCCAATTGAAAGCTTAGAGGTCATATCTATTCAAGCCATACCCCTCAAATCATGGAGCTAATTCACTCTCATCAAGGAATCTTAATCCCCCAATTAGAGGATCTCATCCTTCTTTTTTGGATTTGAAAATTCTTCCTCTTAGGCTATAAATTTAGTACACTATAGAGGGATTGGTAAGTTAAGAAAATATACACTTATGTTGTTGGATTTAGATTGGAAGGCTTATCATCTAAGGAGAGGGTTAGAGGCATTTGGGAGGAACCTCATGACATCAAGGCAGAGGTTGTAAGGCTCTTCTTTATCCTTGAATTAATACAAATGAATCATTTTTTTCCATTGTATTGTCTTATTGAAATGATGAATAATTTATGTCTCTTTTGATATTCATTAAGATAATTACAATTTCTAACATCATTTATCATTAGATTAAGCTTGTTTGATTTTTTATGTTTCATATGGCTTTGATCTTTCTTATGCTTGTGATTGCAGATCTTTTTAAGCAATGAGAAGATGCATCCGAACGAAGCAGGGATCTCCGTCAAGCATTTCACAAATAGGTAAGAGGCTTATTATCCTATTCTTATTTATACAATTCAAACGGAGTAAGCTTAGGAAAAGAGATATTGAGTTGTCTGTTCATTTTTAGTTTCCTTTTGGATCTAGGGAGATCACTCTTATTAGCAAGAGGGATTTATCCACCTAACAAAAGTATCTTCTATCTAAGGGTACTGGGTAGCTATTCTTAATGACTTAGGGCTCTATAATCATTATAAAGTCTCCATGTCCCATTGTTCTTGTGCACCAACATAATTGGACACCTTCAAGGTGAGGGCTCGGTCAAATGTCTCCCTTTTGGATGAGGTCATGAATTTCATGTTTCGTTTCCTCATTTTCCAGGAGAGGGTGTCTATAGATTAGGAGATTACATAAAAGAGCAGCAAGTATAAATTTATTTAAGTGTTTGAGACAACAAGGTAGAGGTACCTCGACAAGTGGAGTGAATATATCTCTATATGTGTCTACAATTTTGTCCACCGACCTTTGCTATAGAGGGAGGCCCCATATCAAAGATTTGGCTATCACAATGACTTTAATTTCTCTGTTTAATCAAACCATGAAAATAAAAAAAAATATGTAGCTTGATAAATTATCCTTTCACATTTTTTTGCTGAGATCAATGAAATACAATAGTAGAAATAACTCTAGTACCACATAGATTTGACCTCTTAAAGTAATAATGAAACTATGGGGATGATATTTTCCACATATAATGTTTAACTAAAAGAAAATCACAAAATTTGATAGGGAAAACATCACACAGTACCTCATCTTTGAAGGTATCGATGCCATAGGAAAGGTGACACTACTAACTGACATGGATGTATCATCCATGACTCAACCAAACAAAGGCCTTTGTTGTTATAATGGGAACATTGGGTTTTTCATCAATGATATTATTTCCCTTATCTAATTCTTAATTATAATAAGATCCAGAGTTTATTTATTTTTATTAATTTCCACCAACAATGATTGTTTCAAGTAGCACTCATTAGTGTTGTGCCAAGGGATTTTGTAGAACTAACACCACTTTCTAGTGTCATTTATTGATTTTCCATTACTCTTCTTTGGTTGTGACTTGGATTGGGTCTCTTGAGGTTTCGTCTACTTGTTTTGTCCCTTGTTTTTCAAGTTTGGGACACTATTTTAGGGTTCACTTATAGAAACTTTATATACCAAAACTCTCACTTATTCCTTTTCTTTAATTTCTACCCAATTTTGATGGCATAGTGATAAGAGGTTCCCAATGATAAAATCTCCAAGAAATGCATATTTTTTGGATGCACCTACGCAAAACACTAAAATACATCATATGCAAGTTCTACTTGAAGTCATTGGTACACAAATTTGAGAGAAATGTACGGAAAATATTGGTGTACTTAGGCACCATCTGCTCTCTCTTATTTCACTAAGTTATCCATCTTGTGTACTAGTCATCATAGTTCCATAAAAGGTATAATTCCTCCTTGAGAGAATCAATACTTTTTTTTTCCAAGTGGGTCTTGCCTTGAATATTGTAGAATCATCTTCATTGTTTCTCTCCTAATAATCTTCCCACCAATAATTGAAATGGGAAATGGATTTTAAGAGTGTGAAAGTCATCTTCTCATTGTCAAATGTTTTTTGGATAGATTTAGAGCCATCTAATAGATCTAATTACTTATCCAAATAATTTACATGTATTTTTCCTTCAAATAAGGGTATATGAAAGCTAACATGTCCCTTAAAGAGGATTGAAACTTTGAAATTTCCACTTGTTGAAGGCGCCTCAACCACTATTGGGAGTTGTTGAAGGATTTGGGTGAAATTATCCATCATCTCATTCTTGTATCATGTGAGTGGTTCCAAGAGAAACACCTTAATAGTATATCCATCTCTATCATATCTCTTTTACTTTAGCATGGAAGGCGAATTGGGTTAGTGAGATCAATCATTCCCAAGTGAAACTAGCTCGAGACAAAACTCTTTGTACCTTGTCCTTGTAGAGGAAATACACAACGAAACAACATGGAGAAGATGGCTTTGATAACACTGATATAGATTGTGCAAAGAATGAAATTAAAGGTATGAAATAAATTGAAACAAACATATATACATAAAAATTTAACAAATAGCACAATAATATAGTGAAAATGAAACTTACGTTAATGAAAAATAGTAGAATAATATATAACACAAAACTAACTAAATGGTGGTAGCTATCTCTGAAGAGAGAGAGATGGCAGGTATATGCATTCACAAATATATCCCAATATTTTGAAAGATAGGTGTTTTAACATAAAGAAATATCCCTATAGGTTCAAGGTGGTTAATTGGTACATCAACTTCCTAGGGGCACAACTTTTGTATACAATATTCATTTGGGGCACACAATAGCTCATGCGAAAGAAATATCCAAGGATTACAACTTTTGATTGGGTCCAAGGCATACATGGAAACCATTGGTTCCTTGAATTTAAAAAAAAAAACATTGTTTAAGGCCTAAAAATGGCCCTAGAAGATTGGGACCTAAAACAATCATAGAAAACCCTCAAAGAATATAGAGAACCATTGAGCTAGTGAAAGAGGTGGGTGGCCACTAACATCCACTTGGAGCATGGATAAGAACAAATAAATGAGATATATATAGAGAAATGAACCTGGTCAATGAAGTTATTTCTTAGAATTTCTCAAGAGTCATTTTATCTTATTCATATCCAATGCCTAATTGTAAACCTACACATATATAGAAAACAAAACATGCATTTATCATTCATCATTTATAAAATATATAAATCAATATACACGGTGAATTATTTATTTAGTTTCTTAAGATGTACCTATTCAAGTTTTATGTCCTCTCCATAATGAAAATTCTTCATCTATTTTCCAACATTATACTTAAAATTTAATTGGTGAGATAGCCAACTAAATGAATAATTGAACCTCACAAAATATTTGATCACATTGTGAGAATTACAACCTATCTCTCCCTCAACATATATGTACTTGCATTCAATAATATTTCACTAATTTTTTTTTTTCTAGGATAAATATGCCTTCATTGAGCTCCCATCCATTGTAGTTGATAAATTTATTTATAGGATATTTAGGTGATAATAATGCTACATGGAATGAATGTTATGCATGCATTATCCATGCAAAATCTCCATGTGAAAGTCCAACTCTTAGCTTTTAACTTTTCTCAATTTTTTTGATTTTATTTTTTTTCTTTCAAAGCATCATGAGGTGGTTGCGAGTTTTCCATTCGAAACCTATGGCTATCCACATAATTTCCTTATAAAATTCATGACTAACCATGACTCTACCTAGGAACAAATATAGCCTATATCTCACTGAGGAAAAATAATCTATGATGTACCAAATATTAGCACATGTGTGTAATTTATTTCATTACATCTTTTCTTGGTCCAAGATGCCAAATATAAGTATAATAATAATTGGTTTTAATTGGAGTTTCAAAAAATCTTAGAAACCATCATGTATTCTATGTTGTTTATCTTGTTCTTGTACAATATATGCATATCCATAGCGATGCTTTTAATGGTAAAAATACTCTTATGAAAAGGATAGGATAAGGTGTATTTCCTTCTATTTTAATATTATATGTTATTAAACACTTTTGGATTTACTTTATCCTTTGTGAATATTACACATTCATGATTTGATTAATGTTTCTTTTAGTGTATGGTAATTTTCAACCAACACATGTTTAGCTAACGAATCAACAAATGTGTTAAAAAAAATTGGAATGTGAATATAAACAACTAAATTAACTATCATTCAAGAATCCACGCCCTTAAATACTTCATGTGAAGCATATGGTTTCTAACATCATAGACATTATTCAACTATGAGATTACTATCAATGATTGAAAATTTATAACTACCTATGCATGCTAAGAGAAATGGAAAAGACAAAATAATCCCAATGACCACAATATGCATTGTACCCTTATTAATGAAAATTCCAAGGAATGCACTTGTTGAATTCACAATTGGGTCAATGTAATTGAAAATCATCCAATTAGTGGAAACAATGTTCTAAGTACTATACCTAGTGTCATCTGCAAAAGCTACATCAATGGGTGGGAATATTGAATCTACAAGTCAAGAACCAAGCATGATAAACATTTGAACAAGAAACCAACCATATATAAAAAGTACTTAAATACAAAACTTTAAAATCTAACTTATTACAAAAACATTATGCGGCATTGCTTCCTACTCATAATAAATTTTTAGATAGAACCCAATGTGACACTACTACAAATTTCAACTAAGTCATACATATTATTTTTTAATATGTATCTCACGATGTAAGGACCATGCCATAGAGGTTCGAATTCCCTAGCTCCCTAACTCTTCATGATCCTAACTGTAAACCAAAACCAAATCACCTTTGGAAAACACTCGAGGAAGAACATTTTTTTGATATTGGGCTTTGATGCACTTCTTATGAGTCTCTTTAGTAAGAAAAAATACTTGATGATGCTTGCCAAAAAAATGTCAAATACATGAGATTTTGTTTCTTAGTATAAGTATTGAGAAATAATTATTTTAGTAGTCTCAACAAAAAAATTCACATTTGATGTGAAATACAATGTCCACTCCATGAACGAGTTGGAATGGCACGAATATGCAAGAAATTTTGTCTAAGGTTCTATATGCCCATAATGCATAATAGAACATCAAATTCAAGCTTTTATTGTTTTTTATAGCCCTATATCATGACATATTTAAAACTTTATTGATGCCTTCAACTTCACTATTAGACTAAGGACAATAGAGGGATGAACTTAGCCACTAATTTAATCATCATATTATTCTAAAAATGAAACCCATGGTTAATAGCAACCATCTTGGGCACATCAAACCTAGCAATAATATGGTTTAATATTGAAAATGATATTATATTACAATCATTCACGAGCCTTTGAAAATAGTCATGGACTAGGAATTAACGTAAAATAGAGTCTAAACCCTATAATATAGAGTATCACCGATGATGAGATGACTTATGGCTTGTAGGAAAATATGTCTTCATTCATTCTGGCATAAGCAAGGGCTAAATTGTTGGGTCTAGAAACACACTTGAATATATTCATACTAGGGATGACAAGAACAGTTAATGAGAAACAAACATTCATCTAGCAAGGACACTTTAATCATATGTACCTGAATGTATTGAGGAAGATTAGATATCAACTCAATAAAGGAAAGGATTTCTTGGACTTGAAGGTAGCAAAAACTTAATTGAAGTATTGTAAAATGACATCACACAAAATATATAATTATGTGGATTCTAAACAATTTACACTATTATCATCAAGTGAATATGGCATGAAGATGAGTTGGATTGTCTACCCCACTCTTGATCCAAGTGTCTAAGTCATTCAAGTATGCTTCAACAATGTGTTTAATGTCATGAAAACAATATGAAATATTCTAATAAAAAGTAGCTTTAGAAATTTTAACATCACACAACATCTTGTGATATGTAAATGTACCCAAGAAAAATTAAAAGAGGTTTTGTGCTATTATTCCCATTTGACCTATATTTGATTATAACTGAGAAACAATCCATAAATGTGAAAAAAAAAAAAAAAATCGAGTGCATTCAATAATAAACTAATTAGTGAATAAGTTGCGATGATTTTCCCTTGGTAAATCTTTATTAATGACCCTAAAATTAGTGCAGACACATATTGTACCTTTCTTCTTGTCAATAGGAAGTAGGTTGGAAACCCACTCTGTCAAGTAAACCATGAAAATGAAACTAGCATGAACTAGTTTTTAAATCTCTACCTTCATAACAACTAACTTCTTCGCATTAACTAGTTATAGTTTCTATCAAACATTTTTCACATTTTCATTAGTTTACATTCCATCCTCAACAATATTGTGATCAATGCCTAGTATTTCCTCATATGACCAAATGAAAATGTTGTGATTATAAAATTCAAATTTGCCAAGAGAATAGTTTGCACTAATCAATGTGTTTTTTATTATGCTAGTACATTGAGCAATTTTGTTAATGGAAATAACTACTAATGAACTATGAAAAACCTTAGATGAGTGGGTGAGACTCATTAACAGAGAGAGAGAGGGAGAGAGAGAGAGAGAGCCAACATAGAAATAAAGAGAGATTATTAATTTTATTTCTCTAATACTTTCTACTTGCATGCATACTAACAAATAAAGGAGAGGAATATGGACAAATGAACCTAGTTGATGAAGTTTATCCTTAGAATTTCTTAAGATGTGATTACTATAGTTCTAGCTTCAATGTCTAATTGATAAACCTAGCCATATATAGACAACTAAACATACATTTATCATTCTTCATTTATAAAATACATAAATCAACACAACTAAATATTAATTTACTTATTCAAGACAGTAAATACAACTAAAAACATCCTTAAGTATAGCAAATTATCAACAAAAGAGAGATTTTTATTGTTTCATTTTATTTATCTCATTTTGTGTGAGGGTGGGGGAGATGATAGATATAGATTTATAATGAAACAAGGGAAAAATATTTGATACCTAAACCTTGTTAATGTACTTCTAAAATTTTGAGTCCTCCCTTACAACAAAAGTCATATTCTATTTTCAGCATGATCCTAAAACTTGCTTTCATGAGATAGGCAACTAAATGATTGATTGAACCTCACACAAGAATTGATCACATTGTAAAAATTAATGCATATATATCTCTTAAAAAATATGTATTTGTAGTTGAGAATATTTCATTGAAATTAACATTTTTCTAGCATAAATATACCTTCATTAGACTACCCTACCTTGGCACTTATTCTTTTATTTGTAGGACTTGAGGTGATAAGAATGATACATGGAATTAAATTTGTGTATGTGTTATTAATGCACAATCTCAACACGAAATTTTTGGCCTTTTTGACTCTGAAATTTTAACTTTCCTTGATTTTTTTGGCTTTCAAAGCATTATAGAGGTGGTTGCAGATTTTTCGTTGGAAATTTAGTTGCCTTGGGTGTTCCAAAAGATACTAATGGCACTATCTAGGCCTCACACTGATATTACTAGTTTGGGTAGTAAAATATACATGATATTAAAAGTAGCTCTGCCTACTTCCATTTCTTTGATCTTTGCTAAGTAATGCAGTAAGATCATCTCCAACACCGAGAAATTTGTTTTCCTTTTTAATCACTCTCAAAGTAAGGGGAAGATTGTGGCCACATCCATGGTCCCCAAGAAGGGTCCTTTCATGTAGTAGAAGTAGGCAGATAAGATTGTATAATAATACAAGTACATCTTCTCCTCAACCACAGGGGTACATTTTCACTATCAGGTCAAGCACTCGACTGATTTGATTCCCCAAGCACCTATACCCAATAGGTTGTTTACTGCTACTCCCTTCTAGAAAATGAAGAAATCAAGTGGCAGATCCAAATGTTACTAAAAGAATGGCACATTTGACCAAGTTCCTCACTTTGTGGGAGCCCAATTGTACTCATATAAAAGGATAGGACCTAGAGACTCCACATTGATTATCGGGCATTAAATAAAATCACTATCAGGAAAAGGTATCTAATCCCACATATTGATTACCTTCTTGACTATCTCAACTGGGCCAAGTATTTTTGACAATATTGATTTGAACTCTTGTTATTACTAGGTTCCAATAGAACCCATAGATGTATGGAAGAGTTCCTTCAAATCCAAGAAGGGCCTTTTTGAGTGGTTGGTCATGCCTTTCAGGTTGACCAATTCCCCTGCATCTTTTATGTGGTTGATAGATGACATCTTGCAGCCCTTCAAAAACTTGTTCATGTATTTATATATGGACAATATCCTCATATTCAATAGGATTTAGGAAGATCACTTGCAACATATTGGATATATCCTTCAAACCTTGCGACAACACAAATTGTGTTCCAACTTAGAGAAATGCAAATTTGTCATGATCTAGGTCTAATATATGGGTTACATCATTGATGAGCAAGGCATTCATGTGGAACGAACTAAGATCCAAGTCATTCAGGATTGGCTAACCCTAATCACTCTAACATATGCATATTTTTGGGTCTTGCCAACTTTTATCGAAGGTTTGTGTTGGGATTTTCTCATATCGCTTAGCCTTTGAGTCAAGTTACTAAGGGTGGAATGAATGAAATTTTTTTTTGGACTGAGTCCAAAAAAATGACATTCGTTGAGCTCGAGCACTTTCTATGTTCTACACTAGTACTCACATTACCAGACCTACAACAACCATTTGAAATTAGATAGATTCCTCTGACTATGCCATTGGTTCAGCGGTCACACAACAAGGGCATCCAATGACCTATCATAGTGAGATACTCTCCAATACAATTCAAAAATACCCCACCTATGATAAAGAGATGCATTCCATCATGCAAGCTTACTGGTAGTGGAAACATTACATTTTGGGAAGGAGATGATCATCCACATAGATCATCGAACTTTTCAGTTTATATAGACACAAGTGAAGTTGCAGAGCGACTACCATAAAAAATGGTCCTTATACCTAAAGCAATTCCAATTGAACATTAAGTACAAGAAAGGAAGCACCAATAATGTTGCAGATTTCATTAGTTGGCTACCGGTTATGGCACTAACCATTATTCTCAACTCTTGTGGGCACGAGACTTCTAGATTGCTACAGCTTTACAAATGATCAAGAATTTTCCACCAAATATGAGATGCTAATGGATGACAAGAAAGTTCTTGAATTCCACCTCCAGGACTCACTATTATGCCACCTGGGATACCTTTGTGTTCCTTCAAGAAAGAGTGCCAATATGATTTGGGAGGCACACTATGGTTGGGTCGCATGACACTTTGGCATAGAGAAGATAATGTAAATACTAAAGAAGTGTTTTTATTGGCCAAATATTTTATTGGATGTTGGAAAATATATAAGATCCTGCACTACTTGTGGCATCACCAAACTAATCATTAAGAAGCAAGGCCTATACACTCCTCTTCCTACTCCTAGCTAGTCTTGGGAATCCATCTCCATTGACTATAGGTCTGGTCTTCCTTCAACCAAACATAGTAAAAACTATTCATTTGTGGTCTTTGATAGAATTTCTAAGATGGCTATATTGATGGCTTGCAAGAAGAGCGTTACAGTATAAGACACTCCCAAACTCTTCTTCGAATGAGTGTGGGTGAATTTTCGGATCCCATAGACTATTATATCATATATGGATAGCAAGTTCCTAAGTGTATTATGGTCGAGCCTCTGGTCATTGTTGAACACTAAGCTCACGAAGTCGACTACATTTCATCCTCAGACTGATGGCTAGGCAAAGGTTGTCAACAGGATGATAGTGCACATACTACACATGTACAACTCCAAGCATCAATGAAAATGGTACACAATTCCTTCCTATGTGCAACATAACTATAAAAAATATCTCCATAGCTCGACTGGAAACAACCCCTTTCAAGTGGGCATGGGATTTCAACAATTGTGTACCAATGATGTAGCCATGCCTCTTGTGACTACACAAACATAGTATACACGTATTCAATTCAAATATGATAAAGAGACCAATTTTATTTAAAATATCCAACACATATACCAATAGGTTCATTACATCCTAGACAAAGCCAATGTGATGCTCAACATCAAGTGCCGCATAAGTTTTAAGTGGGTGACAAAGTTTGGTTTCATTTGCTGAAAAAATGCCTTACCAGAGCCCATCAAACACTTTTACCAATCTGATAGGGGCCTTACACCATCACCAAGGTTGCAGGTGAAAATTATTTTGAACTTAGCATTTCCCCATTCCTTAGCTTGCACCCAGTGTTTAATGTGGGCCTCCTTTGACCACACTTTCCACCATTGTTGGACACATCAGACATTATTGAGAAGCTCACACCAACATATCTCAACCTAGATTGCGTCGAACATGCCACAACTGATCATCCCATGGATGGACAGATTAAGAACACTCATCAACAGAGGATCCAACTATATCGTGTTGTCAAAGTTAGCCAGCTACTATACCAAGGCAAGTGGCTTACGAGGGACCAAGTTCAATAGAAGTTTTCCCATCACATGGAGGCACTCAATGCAATGGGGAACATCACCTTTTAAGGGGGATGACTCATCTAGATGGATATTGATGGCCACCCACATGTTCCATCTAGACCCCTAACCTTATTTCCTTTCAGTTTCCTAATTTCTAGCACAATTTACTATTTTTTGAAAAAATTTAGGCCCTAAACATCCAGAGTTGTTTTGAGGCTCTAAATGACGTTTTTTTTGGAAAACGAGAAAACGTGTAAACTATATTAGGGGTTTTTAGTTGAAATTTGTTGTCATCGAATAGATATTTCTAACATGGTATCATACGAACCAAACGAAAACCAAAGTTACCACTCTCGGAAGTTGATGTACCAACTAACCCCAATGGGGCCCACTAACTTTTGGCGCTTCATCCCCCTGGGTTAGTTTTTTGGATGTTTATGGTTTTCCATTATGTTTTAATAATAAAAAGGCCTTTAAGCCTCATTGTAACATAGTTTAGAAGGCATGTAGCTGCCACATATCTTCTCAAAGATAAGCTACCATTACCTGAGCTAGTTTATTTCCATTCTGCATGTAAACAATTCCCAGTATTTGTTATTAATTAATCGAAGTTCATTTTTCGTTGTAGATTTTTTTGTTGTTTAAATATGTATTTAATTTCATTTTTTCATAAATCCATATCATCCATGCGTTAAAGACTAAAATTGTCACCATACGATCGTTACATATAACCATACTCTTGAGCTTTAAAATTTGTGCCAAGGTCCAGTGAGCATTCCACATGGCCATGTCATTAAGCATTCCTATTGATACACATGATGAGGTCAAAATGACATCATCATGCCACATGGGAGCTTTTGGGGTGTGTCATGTGTCACCCACATTCAAACTTTTCAATGAATAGAACTTGCTAAAAATTCGTGCCACGTGGCATCCTCTCATGGTGCCATGTCATTTGTGATAGCATCATCAACTAACATGTTATGCTAACTATACTTACACTGTCATCTCATCTTGCAATGGTGTGCCATGTGTCAAGTATGACTAGTCCATGGTGTCAGGGCTAATTTTGCAGGTGTGCATGTTTCATCATTCTATTGGGCGAGATAAACATGTTAAATTTTGTTTTATTCCATACATCATCCATCATCAAAATTTCCATTATATTCCTAGTCGTTCGATTAGTGGAAATATGCACACTCTTTAATGGGTTTAAAAAACATGAAAGTTCTATTGGTATCCATCATTCACCTAATTAATGAACTGTGGATGCACCCAAAAGGTGTGCACTCTTTAATGCATTAAAATAGTGGGGTTTTGTCTTATAGTATTGAATCCAGAATTAATACTGAATTTTCAAATAACCATAACTTATCTTATGCGAGCATTTTTTTAGAGAAAGACATACAGTTTGAATGGTATCAACAAGACCTACACAACCATACTATACTTATAGGATCATTAAGACACCATAACTACACCAAAAAATCAAATAACTTCAATCTCCTTTAAATTCACTTGATGAGATACTGTAAGAGACCTAGTTGTCATACTACTTCCTAAAGGGTATTGATGCTTCCTTCGACATCATGAATAATATTTTCACTGTCTCAAACATCCCTTTGACATCAATGACATCTTGTTGTGGTCAAAGACAACAATATGTGCAACAAATTTCTGCCTTTGTCATTGTTGGAAACACCATCAGGCATTGATGATCATTGATGTAAACAAGTTAAAAAAACCCCCTGCACAATTTCCTTCCTTGATCAATATCAATGTTTGTATTAATTTTTACAATATATCCACTCTAAGATCAATTGAAAAGGATCATAGATTTCTATCACAATTTCCATGCTTATGGGTGAACTTGATCCTACATTTTCTAAGTATCACTCAAATATCCATAACCTATTTCTATATGATCTTGTGGACCTGGCTAAACCATGCTTCCTTCCCGCTGCCATGTTTCCATTATGATAAATTATCCCTTTGAGACCAAAATTCCCATGATACTCATAATTTTTCCTATACTTTTAAAGTCTCCCCTTGAGACTATGCTTCCTTCATTGATAAGTGCTTGTCATATCCGCATTCTTTAGCTACCCTTGAATTATCTTGTGGACTTGACATATCCTTCATACATAAGTGTTTGCCAATGATTTCTATCTATGTTTGAACCTTCCTATGGATATGCTGAAATCTCCTTTAGAACATGTTTACTTACTTCTCATCAGGTCATACTAACAAAATCCTTTCACTATTATTTGCTAATATCTTGTTTTTAAAGTGCTCATTCTACTTGTAGACAATTGCTTCTTCAAGTTTTTATTCAATAGACGAGTCTTGAAGAAGCCCTCACTGAGGGGTTATATTTGGGGAATTAGGTCTAATTTAGGTCCTTCTTTACCTCTTCTCCATATTCTTGCATTGATAAGAATTCCCACTCTATTGTTCCATTGTGAGTTCTGTATGTTGTCTCATGCTATATGACCTTCATTGTGACATGTATAACATTCAACAATTGAATTCAATATTTGCAGAAATGGATGAGGTAGTATCCTAATTTTATCCACATTCCTCCATCTAGTTACCTGATAATATCATTTATATCTCACAACATTGTAAGTCCTGCAATCCTTTGCTTTGTGGCCAAACTTTTTCCATCAGAAACAATAACCAAAAAACATATTTTGATACCTAGATGTAGAAGGAGATCTTGACTTTTTGAATTTATTCCTTGGAGTGGCCATGTTCCTTTGTTGATTTTAAACACCTTCTTAATTTTTTTCTTTTGGATTATTTGTGAGGAGCCATATTGATTTGATTTTCAACACCTTATTTATTTATGTTTCTAGGTCCTTTCTCTTCATTTTGGTTTCTTGTATTATGCTCCTTTTTGGAATTATTTTGAGTCATTGAAATGAACATGATTGACATGGTGCATGACTTATTTTGGATATTCAAAAGAGTTGTTTCCATATTTTATGAATTTTTGGTCATGCTTCCTTGGATGATCTTCATTTGATGAGCTTGGGGGACCATTGTGTACCTCGAAATTTCCTTGATAACCCAAACCTATATTAATGACAAGAAACTTATGAATGCTAATAATTTGATATAGGGATTCAATACCTTTGTGGTACTTTGATTTGAGATGTGGTACTTTGATTTGAGATACCCAAATTATTTTCTCAAGAGGACAACCTCCTCCTCTAGTCTTTCACAAATTTTCTCCCTTTCATTTATTTATTTGAATAGAAACTCCTTTATCATTTTTTCTTCTCCTTGTTTGAATTTGAGAGCACGAATGGTGTCTTCATTTAGAAATTTGTCTTGAAGATACTACATAATTTGACCTTCCTTCCTTCTAAGGATGTTTATTTCTTTTAGTTCAATTCCATTTTCTCCTTAATAGTAAATTTTTTCTTCAATTTCATCAACCTCAACAATGAATAATATTTCACTCCTTTACTCATCGGTTACACTTTCATTGCTTTCACTATCACTTTCTTCTTTTGAGTAGAAGCTATTTTTCTTACTAGATTGCTTCTTCTTTTGATACTTGGGTTTGAATGTTGATTCATTATCATTATTATTCACCTGAGAATAAGTACATTTATATGTATAATGACCCATCCTTCCAAATTCAAAGAATTTGAAAGGAAGTTTACCTTTGAAATTGTCGGTTCCTCTTTTTAACTTTTGGACAAATTTGGCTTATTCTTCAATGGATCTAGATTCTACTTGATTTTATTGCTTTTTCTTCTTCTTTTTCTTACATGAAATATACTTCCTTAACTCTTGATTTATCCTCCTTTTGTCTTAGCTCATTGTTTTCTTCTTTTGTTTTCTTGAAAGGTGCTTCCTTGACTCTTGATTTATCCTCCTTTATTCTTAGCTCATCTGTTGAGAGAGTTCCATGAATCATGTCCATAGTCATCTTGTCTACATCAGATAGTTCTTCAAGGGCTAATGTTTTGGGATTGAATCTTGACAGAAAGGATATCAAAATTTTCCAAACAATATAGTTATCCTTGATTTCTTCATTGAGATGTGCAGTAGAGTTGTCAATATCGTCTACTCAAAGAAAAAAGCTACCACTTGTGGTAGGCTACAACCTGATTGAGGAACCAACCTCAAAAGTATGCAAGAAACTTCTCATTGTAGGCTACTACCTTATTGAGGCATCAACCTTGATGATGAGTGTGATCCAAACTACTATACACTCCAACTTGATTGAGGCTACAACCTCAGTGATGAGTTGGATCCAACCTTCTCTAGGATCTAACTTGATTGAGGATACAACCTCAATGATGAGTGAGATACAAATAATCTTGTCTCCAACCTTAGTGGAGGCACCCACCACCTTCTTCAAATCCCTGTGGATCTTTATTTCATATTATTTTCAAATTGGATCCACTGACATCATTTATAACTATTAATCATTGAATTATAAGTACAATCTACAACCGACAAACACTATCATTGCAATCTTTGTCACAATTTGCAACCAAAGTCACTACAAAAACCTCCAAACACTGCCACTGCAATAACTATTACTACCTACACTCATTTCTACTACAATCACTAACAAAAATAATCATTTTTATTGGATTTCATACAATTTTTCTTAATCTGCTCAAACTAGTTCTTCGATCTAGTCACACAAACTCCTCATTGGAACCTATTTTTACAATATATGCATAAATAGTGTATCATTCTCATGAAAAATAAAAACCATGTAATAGAGATTATGATCATAAAAACATGTCAACAATGCTTCTCACACCTTTGAATGCAATCACCTAAGAACCCTAGTCATGGAGCTTCTTTTGAAATCCAATTTAGACCAATAGTGGCCCCAGGAACTAATAAAAACCATATAAAAATATAAAATAAGTTTATTGTTCTATATATTTCCCATTTCCAAGTGCTCTTCTATAAAATTCTCAAACTCGGGTGCCAGTTCTACAAAATGTACACTATCATCCCTCTAAATGTGACAAAATGAAAGATATGGTGTTTAAAAAAACCCAAATTTGACCTAACATCCATTGTGGCTCGAGCTTGGGTCTCGACAGGTACAACACAAATCCAAGCCAAATTTTCTACACAATGGTACTTACCCAATGATATTGCATCATATAATAGTTATATTTGAGTCCGATAATGGGTGTGGCACAAGCCACATGTCAATGCACATTTCAAACTTGGAAAATACTATCTTTTATATCCAATCATAACGTAATCGACATGGCTCCTCCTCCATGGCTCCATGTTGTGTTAATAGTTGTATATGGTTTGTTCATCATGAGGTTTATTCATCATCCAAGGATTGCATTTTTTATCCAATCCATTATGGGGCTGAGTTATTATCAAAGGCTTGTAGTGTTACACCTTGTCTACCCTGGGGCCAAATCACCATTCACGGCTTGTACTGCTATGACCAATACATCATGGGGATGAGTAATTGTCAAAGGTGGCTTGCAGTGTTAAGACTTACACCCTGTCCACTGTGGGTTGAGTCAGTGTGCAAGGCTTACAATGTTTATGTATACACCCTGCCTATCAAGGCTTATAACCTTTCCACTGTGATACTCCATGCAAATCCAACCAAATACTAGTCATGGATTCCATCACTGCATATGTTGCATCATCACAAACCTCAAAATCTATAACAATAAAAAATGAAAATGCATCCCTGTCTCACTAGATTTGAAACCAAGATTAATCAAATACCAATGAACTATAACCATTGCAGAGCTTGTAATTTGTGTCACAAGTGATGTTTTGATTGAGAAATCCACCACACACACACATACATATGTAATCCATGTGATCTCAGGGCTATTTTGGCTAATCCTAGGCTAATGTACATGCCTTAAGGCTCAACCTTTCACCATATGATCATTGCATATGACTATACCCTTGAGATTTAAACTTTGTTGTAACACCCTCCTCCCACTCTTACCCAAGCTTACCAGTCCATCATGGTAATTATTGACGAAGGGATACTATGATATGATTCAAATCCCTATGTATCAATTAAGGAAGTGGAACCGACATAACATAGAAAAACTTACCTTTCACACTTGCAACAAAAACCCCAGGAGCCATCCATTTCATCTAGATGACTGACCCCTGAGAAAAATTGGCAGTTTTCTATGTTAAAGCCTCATTCATTCACTTGACATGGGTATGCATGCAGCTGAGACCCTCCAGTTGCTCTCAAATCAAGGCATGCATGTGTCTGGGGACTTTTCTAGGTAGCTCTATGCCAGTGACTCTAGATTATGTCCCACTTTCATGGCAAGGACTCAGGCCACTACCCAGAACTCCATGAAACTTCCATAAATGAAAAATAACATAAAAAAAAATGATACATATGCAAATTCTTGAACAAGGACTTGACTGGACCCTTACTAGCCATGACAAACATTTCGTCAAACATGTCACAAATATGCATTCTACAGGTTTAAACAATAGATTTGAGCATAGGGGTCTCATAATTATCTGAGAATCACTAAGAAGCATTTAAGACTCATCACAATAAGTACATTACCATTTATTAAGACATACATTAATTTTACATTTAGTGATTAACCAAAAAATGATGAGAGCCATACATTATCATTGTTATAAAATTCACTCATAACCAATATATAATCAACAGAAATATCAAGGATATAACAACCATATAAACCACATATAAAGAAGTATATTTACCCATAGAATACAAAGCAAAAGGACCTCCTAATAATGAATGCAAAGGCCAACCAGGTTCGGGACTTCCACGTTCCACTCAACCATAGCTTGGTTAAACCAAATTTCTCTTCAACCAATCTCCCCTGTGCCATATTCCATGCATGAATGTGGGATCTCATAGAACAAATCCATCAAAACCAAACTAGGGCTTTCAGAGGCCAAACCACCTCAACCCTCAACCAATGATTCCACCTCATGGTCAGACATCACTACCCATCACCAGATTGGTCTCTACCCAAATTGTCCAGAGCTCCAAAGCATTTATTCCAACCAAGGCTCCAGGACTAGTAACTCAAACCACAGTTGTTGCTGGGCTCTAAAGAATTTGTCCAACCAAGGTTATATGACTAATAATTCAACCCAAGTTTTTACAGGTCTCTAGATATTTTTTCCAACCAAGGCTCCAGGAACTAACTTAACCCACAACCAAAGGAACATGAGAACCAACCAGGAAACAAAATGGAAATATTCCCACAACACCATGGCTATTTAGGAAATGGAAAGGCTAGGAAAAACCACTATCAATAAAGGAAATCCTCCATGTCAATGACAAATCATAACCAAATAATCACATGCATATGCCATGCATGCCAAAAATATAAAGGAAATCATACATGCAAGTCATTACCTACAAGAAACACTTGTTGTAGTTGTTGATCCTGATGTCCTCTTGCACTTTCCTATTTTTTCTTTGCTTTCTTGCTCCAAATCCCAAGTATGCCACACTCCTCCAAAAGTTCTCCAAGAAAACTCTAAGTATCCGAAAGTATGAGAGAAAGTGAATAAAATGAGAGCTCCAATACTGAATTGACAAAAGTATGAGAAAAAGATTTCCGAATGATACTCAGAAGCCTTTTTATCAATGAGGTCTCTATTTTCTTCAATTTTCCATTATTTTCCTTCATTTTCTTCCACAGATGCAACCTGCGATCTTTCACCTTCATTTTCTCCTAATTTCCATTATTTTCATAAATAAATGCTAATTAATGCCTCATGCCTTTTAGAAGCCTTTTCCATTTCCTTAGCCATAATAAACTGAAATGAACACCCATAGGGTGTTTTTCCCACCATTGAACTTGGAATACGTGTTCCATGACCTTGGTCTTATATTTGTTTTACATGGATTTTTAACCAGAGCTATTATAAACCACCCCCCCCAGGGGAACACTATACTCAGTGTTCAATGAAACCTATAAACAACAAGATAGTTGAAAGCTAATTATACTGCCCATGGAGCTTTATAACATACCTCATTGCAATATTTACAATGACAACTACTAAAACATGACAAACATATCATTTACTGGAGGTTTATAGAACATCTCATTATGGTATTTACAATAATAACCACATATACTCATACACATTTGCTTCAACCAGAAAATAACCATATGGTCTATGGAGCTTTATAAATCCATATCAATACAATATTTACAATAATATACACATATGCACATTTTCTCAACCAAAAATAAAAGGATATGATGCTTACATATGTAATAAGGGAATCCAAAAGCCCACACCTCCACTCTCAAAGTAATACTAGGATTCACCTCCTTCCTAGGAAGTCCAGAATCAACTACTAAAGTCAAAGTTGCATCCAATGTCCAGCACTACAATCATGCGTCACTTGTCTTCTCAGTGAATAGTTACCAGCTTATTGTTCTAGGGAACACTCCCAATGTGCATCTGATTCCATCTAGCATTTGCTAATGACCAAAACAAATCCATCCCCCAACTTCCCTTCTCTGCTACATAATCCCTTGGACAAACTGGTCATCCCCTTCCATGCAATCACACACCTTCCAAGTTTTGTTGGAACTCCCATCCCGGGCAGTCCATTCCTTGTCAAGGTTTCCTCACATCAGAAGGTCCAAGAACAAAGGCATATAACTTCCTCAAAACCATCATACTAGTCATAGTATTCTCATGGAAATAAATGGAAACTATTGGGTACCAGTGTCCCATAATGGCCTTGCTCTTGAAGTGCTTTACCAACATATTGTTGCTTATTTCAATTCCTTTCACTAATGCCGCTAATTCTTGTAGTTGGTTTCAATCATCCAACTGGGAATTTTCATGGTCTCTTGTACCAAGCACATAATTTCCCTTAGACTCAAAAATTAATTGAAATAAATTCAAATCATGCCTCATTGGTGGCCCATCAAGAAGGTACACATGCAATTATGTTTACTTCCTGTAACAACAAGTTAAACTAGTTGTTGACCAAATCATCATGTGTAAACATATCACATTTGGTTAGCTCAAAATGAAATCATCATAGATCAAAACTATATGTCACATCTAACTCTCATAAATAAGAGTCATAGACCACATGTAATCATCATAAACTAGAATCATAGATCACAATCATAATTAAAACTGAAATAACATATTGATACTTATCCTTTAAGTGATCCTTTCTTTATGCACACTAGATCGGTTGCCATACCTAATAATCACCCAGTACCTTTTCTTCAACCATGTACACATACACATAGTGGACACCACATGCATACAACCAGACAAGACATGAAACACCATACAATACAAGCACCTACACCTGATATACAACATATACACCTACACCTGTTGTACAACACAACACAATACATACACCTACATTTTGTCTACAACACAACACAATACATAAACCTGCATTTTGTGTACAACACGACAAAATACATACATCTACATTTAGTGTACAACAAAACGCAATACACACACCTACATCTGGTGTACAAGACAACACAATACATATACATACACAAAGTACAACATAACAAATATACATGTCACAATACCATAACTACACAATGCACACACATAGTAATTCATGTTTACAACACAACTTGTGCGAAATGTGCACAATACCAAATGTACAGCAGTTATATATGTACAAGTACAAAGTACCACCTCTACACATCACCACCTGCACAATGTGTGTACAACATCACATGTACACGACACAATTTGCACAACGTGTACACAATGCCACATGTAAACTACAACAATTGTACAACATGTACATAATACCACATGTACACAACACCACATGTATGCCATGTACACAACACCACATATACACAATGCCACATGCACAACATTTAAATAGCACCTCCTACACACAACACCACATGTACAACATATACACAACACCACATGCACACAACACCACATGTACAATCATGTAGACAACACTAGATGTACATAACACCACATGTAAAACATGCACACAACACCATATGTACATAACACTGGATATACAACATGTACATAGTGCCATATGTACCCAACACTGCATATCCAACATGTGCACATAACCATATGCACACAACACCGCATATCCATCATGCGCATAGTACAATATGTAGATAGCACTGCATATCCAACATGTACATAGCACCATATATACCCAGCACTGCATATGAAATATACACACAATACCATATATAAAATAGGCACACAACATCATAGGTACAATAATTGAATATAAATATGCACAACATATACACAACAGTAGCATTGCACATCAAAAACGACATTGTCTCTACCAAGCAACCTTGATTCCAATGTCTCTCTGCCATTCATGCTTAGCCTAGCATGTCATGGATCACATTGTTTTCATTCTGCTGATGTATCTCTCAACATTACCTATCCATAATGTAAACACATGCATAATATAAACACATAATATCAACTCATGTCCACATGATATTGACCACATACATTTGTTGAGGCTACTCTTCCCATTTGATTCCCCATAAGACCATGAACCTCTTCATGTCATCACCTACATAAGAAATCATTCCTCCACAAGAATAATCCCTAATGACCATGTTAGACAGTGACATATATACATAGATACATAGATACATACATATATAACGATTAGCATAAAACAACCAGGATCCCATCAGAAAATTACATACATAAATACATATATACATATAAATAGTAACGTTAAAAAATCATGATTTTTGATGACCCTGTCATGCAATGACATACCTACATACATGTATACATATGTAGACATTAGTATAATCATGATCACAATTGTTGATTACCAAATATCATAAGGTCAAGGTTAAGAGAACTCCCTTTAACTGTGCACACCATGCACAACATTGAGAACAATCATTCCCAACATAGCCAAGGAATTTGACACCTCAAACCCATTTACTTGCCTTTCTTGTTACCTTTCTCACAACCGTCCTGTCACCATCCATTTCCATGAATGGACCCAACTAATCCAACTGGTTGTCATATTATTACCTTTAGCTACCCCTTACTCATGCACTGAGATTCATTCGGGTCTTACATTTCCTACCAAGTTTCATTAAGATCTCCCTAAGCTCCATTAACTTTTCTCTCTCCCAAACCAATTCCCAAGACTCAAAATATAAAAGGAAAGAAAAAGAAACAAACAAGAAGAAAACCATGAAATACCAATAACAATACAACACCACAAATAAAGTGGTATGGTCATGCACAAGACAAAAACATAGTTGCAAATCAAGTGCAAAAAATTCACAAAACGACGAAAGCACAAGACTAGCAAAAAGCACCATGAATCAATCCCATGGTTCCCAATGCTTCCAAGAGAAATCTCAACTTGAGCCTTCTTCGAGATTTCATGGCAACCTCTTTGCCATATAATGCCTTGCATCACACTACCATAAAAACATAGTTGCAATTGCATAAATAAACATAACAATACATGGGTTACCTTACCTTGTTGTGCTAAGCATGTTGCCTTGCAACTGAACACATCCATGCCATCTCTTAAGGGACTCCAATTCCCTTGGCAGATCTAGCTATAACTAGTTATACTTGTCAAATACATGTCCATGAATATAGCACATATCCACATAATTTTAGACAAACTAGGGTTAAGAAGACTTCCTGTGTGCAAATCACTCATTCATTTGGAATTGTGGTTTCTAAACATTGCCAAAGGAATTCTTACCCAATTCCTTCCTTTTACCTTTTTCCTTGTTGCAATTGAGCCTTATGATGTGCTGTCACATCACCCAATTGTTAGTTATATAAACACGTAAACTATTACCTTGTCATGCTAATACCAAGCATGTTTCCATCCAACTGTTCACACATGTCAGTCACATATTCCATAAATCAAGGCATCATGTCTATAAATTTGAAATTAACCTTTTCCAAGACTAACAACCATGCTATAATCAACTATAGTCAAAATCATAATACTACAACTAGAACACACTTACACTCAAGTACATATCAGCTATCTCAACACATAATGTGTTAGCACAATCATCTTAAAACAAGACCATTCATTCATGCAGTCTTTCAGGCACATGCTCTGATCATGCAATTAATCATACATTTAGATAACTTGTAAACATAACATGCTAGATAAACCAAATATATGACATAAGCAAACTCAGACCTTAATGTATCTTAGGGGAGGCTATCTTGTCTACACAATCAGTCTAGATTAGTGTTATATAACTTCACAACACATCAATTCAAACATAAATAAGGCCATGATATCCATAATTGTCACTAGCTAACATTCTGACATCATAATCTCATAAACAAATTCCATTCATGCATAAAAATCACATATGCACAGTGAGTATAGATTAGTACAACACATTATCACAATTAGGTCGAATCATACCTAAATGTCATAATCCTACTCATCTGCATAGGAAAATCCAAATTAGCATGATACTTATAACATAAAGGTCTTAACTGAAATAACCCTAATCATCGAGTTAACTAATATATAACAATCAACAAATTAACATATAACATACGTATCAACAACATATAACATAATGATCAAGTTAACTATCATATAAAAATCAACAAGTTAACATATAACATACTTATCAACAACATATAACATAATCATAAAGTTAACTAACATAAAACAACAACAACAATACATATAACAAAACATTACTATCATTCATGACAATTCAACATGTGCATATGACAAAACTAATTCACTGGCATCTACATGCATGTAACCACAACAACAATAATATTACAAACATGTATATAATCGTAATGCATATAACAATCCATTAAGTAACATACCTGCATGCTAAACCTACAATACTTGTATGAAGATATGCTCTTACCCCTAAAGTCTACTGTTGCAAACTCACTCTGATAGTTTGCATCTCATGCTTTATCTCGGACAACACATTAGCATCATAAGAATCAATAACATCATGATGACCTAATTGCATACAATGACCTCACGATGCATGTCTGACCTATTATGTACGCATATCCATAACCATGACAATGCATGCATAACAACACAAATGCATATACAAATGACATGCATTCATGAAAAATGCATCCCAACAAAAACATCATCAACATCTACATGTCAAAACAACTACAACAATGACCATCACCATGAACACACAAAAAACACATAGACCATAAGCGTAATGAACACATATGAAACTGACATGTATGCATGACAATCCACATTCTACCCATGTAGTCCAAGTGTTGAACCATGCTCTGATACCACTATATAACGCCCTCCTCCCACACTTACCCAACCTCACCGATTTGCTGAGGTAAATATGTGATGAAGAGTTACTATGATATGATTCAAATACCTATGTATTAGTTAAGGAATTGGAATTGATAGAACATAGATAACTAGACCTTCTACACCTACAACAAAACCTCCAAGAGCCATCCATCCCCTCCAAGTGACTAGACCCCGAGATAAACTAAAATTTTATTGTATTAAAGCCTAAGTGGCTCCCTTAACATGGGTATGCATGCAACTGGGACCCTCTAGTCACTCCCTCAGCAAGGTATGCATGTGACTGGGGACTTTTTTAGGTAGTTCTATGTTAGTGACTCCGCATTTTGTGCCACTTTTTAGGGCCATGACTCAGGCCACTACCCATAACTCCATTAAACATCAATAAATGAAAAATAACATCGAAACAATGATACTGATGAAAATACTTGGATAAGGACTTGACTGGACCCCTACTAGCCATGACAAACATTTCATCAAACATGTCACAAATATGCAATTTACAAGTTTAAACAATATATCTAAGCATAGGGGTCTCATACTTATTTGAGAATCACTAATAAGCATTAATGCCCCATCAGAATATTTGCATTACCATATATGAATCCATATATTCATTGTACATTCAGTGACTAACCAAATCATGATGAGATCCATACATTATCACTGTCAGAAAACTCACTCATAATGAGCATATAATCAACAAAATATTCAAGGATATAACAACCATATAAACCACATATAAACGAGTATATTTACCCATAAAATACTAAGTAGAAGGACCTCTTAATAATGAATGCAAAGGGAAACCAGGTTCAATACTTCCACGTTCCACCCAATCATAATTTGGATGAACCAAATCTCTCTTCAGCCAATCACCCCCATGCCATATTCCAAGTATGAATGTGGGATCTCATAGAACAAATACATTAAAACCAAACCAGGGCTTCCAGAGGCCAAACCACCTCAACCCTCAGCCAGTGATTCCACCTCACATTTGGACATCACTAACCATCACCAGATTGGTCTCTACCCATGTTATCTAAGGCTCCAGAGCATTTGTTCCAAATAAGGCTCCAAGACTAGTAACTCAGCGCACATATGTTGTTAGGTTCTAGAGCATTTGTCCAACCAAGGCTCCAAGACTAGTAACTCAACCCACCAAGGGCTCCAACACATTTTTCTATTAAAGGCTCAAAGACTAATAACTCAACCCAACCTGTTACAAGACTCTAGAGGTTTTTTCCAACTAAGGCTCCAAGAACTAATAACTCAACCCACAGTCAAAGGAACCTGAGAGCCACCCACAAAAATAAAAGGGAAATATTCCCACAACACCAGGGATATCCAGGAAATGGAAAGGCTAGGGAAAACCATTGTCAATATAGGAAATCCTCCATGCCCAAGATAGATCATAACCAAATAACCATAATCATATGTCATGCATACCAAAACTAGTAAGGAAATCATACATGCAACTCGGTACCTACAAGAAAAAGCTTGTTGTACCTTCTAATCCCGATGCCCTCTTGCGCTTTCTTACTTTCCCTTTTCTTTCTTTCTCCAAATACCAAGTATTCCACACTCCTCCAAGAGTGTTCCAAGAAAAGTCTAAGTATCCAAGAGTATGAGAGAGAGAGAATATAACGAGATCTCCAAAACTGAACTGACAAAACTCTGAGAAAAATCTTTCCAGTTGCTCCTAAGAAGCCTTCTTTTATGAATGAGGCCCATATTTTCCTCAATTTTTCATTATCTTCATTAATTTTCTCCTCGCATGCAACATGTGACCTTTCACCTTCCTTTTCTCCTAATTTCCATTATCTTCATAAATAAATGCCAATTAATGCCTCGTGCATTTCCAAAGCCCTTGCCATTGCCTTTGTCAATTTTGTTAGCCATAATAAACTGAAATGAACACCCACTAGGATTTTTTTCCCATAATTCATCTTGGAATATGTGTCTGATGACCTTGGTCTTATATTTTTTTACATGGGTTTTTAACCAGGGTTGTTACATTTGTGCCAAGTTCCATGTGATTGTTCCACATGATTGTATCCTTAAGGGTCTCTAGTCATCCATGTGATGAAATTAGGATGGCATCTTCACACCACATGGTAGTTCATGAAGGGTTCCACGTGTCACCCACATTTAGAATTTTCACTGATGAGAACTTACCAAAACTATCTACCATGTGGCAACCTTTGGTGGCACCATGTTACTTGTGATGATGCTGTCAACTAATGTGTTATGGTGACTATAGTGACAATGTCATCTCATCTTGCCATAATGTGCCACATGTCAATGTATGACCAGTCCATGGTGGCAGGGCCAAATGTGTAGGTGTCCACATGTCATCATTCTATTTGGTGAGAGAGACACATTAAATGTCATACAACTTCTAACATATCCATCATTCAACTTGTCATTCATTTCCTAGAGATCCAATTAGTGGAAATACACACACTTTTTAATGGTTTAAACATTTTTTAAGTTCTATTAGGATCCATTGTTGACCTAATCAATGAAATGTGGGTGTGCCCTGAATATGTGCACCCTTTAGTGCGTTAAAAATGCTAGTTTTTGTCCTATAGTATTGAATAAAAAATTAATACTAAATTTTCAAATTGTCATAACTTCTCATTTGAGAGGATATTTTAGAGAAGGATATATCGTTGGAATGGTATCGATGATACCTATGAAAAAATACTATTTAGAAGATCATTAGGACACCATAACTACATTAACAACTCAAATAACTTTAAGCTCCTTTAAACTCACTTGATGAGATCCTATAAGGGACCTAGCTATCATATTGGTTAATAGAGGGTACTACTACTACCTTAGGAATCATGGTTAATGCTATTGTTGTCTCAGAAATCCCTTTGACATTAATGACATATTGTTTTCATCAATAACACTATATCCAACAACATCCAGTGGTATGATCTACTGTGAAGGGAAGTGAGGATTGAATATTGGATCCATGGATAAAACATTACCAAGTCACAACTTATTTTATTTGAGGATATTTGAACCAACACGTTATTCAAAGAAAGAGGGGATTTGAATCAAATTACATCCAAATTAGTGAAAAGTATCCAGAGTAAAGAAGTTGAGTTCAATATTGCAAAGGATTGGATTGTTTATTATCCAGATGGAGAGTGGCATATAAATATAGCTTAACCTAGATCGTATAGGGTTCACCCACATAAACCATATCTAAGAGCATCCCACCAATTTTGGACTGAGAGGGATCATATCTCCTAGATATTGGATTACCCAAACTTTTGGGGTTTGATCAATTTCAATTATAATGTGTGAAAGTTGAATCATTGAGGTTAATAGGGTAATGAACTTTGCGTAAGCCCTCATCTCTAGCTTGTGGTAATATGAATTGATGTGCATTGGTGCTTGAGTGCTAAGGACCGTAGAATTTTGGGGATCACACATATTTTAATATGCTATATATAGTTTCCTTGGGAATTTTGAAAGGAATTAATGGCAGTATATTAAAAAGAAGTACTCCAAACAATAGTCTTGATTGATATGAGAAATCTTAGCCATAGGGATGGTGATGCATCTACATCATAGTCAAACCACTCCACAACCTATTAAGAAACCATGATTTCTGCTCTATGATGGGAGGATAGATTATCCCATTAGCAACTCTGAACTTCATGTTGAGAGAAAAGAAACAAGAGACAATTCTCATACCACAAAGAAAAATCCATAAGTCTCAAAAGGGTATTATTTGAGTCATTAATTTGGAAAGCCTCATGCAAGGAGGACCTGAACTAAGAGTGTAAACCAATTCTCATGTCAAGCCATTTAATCTTGCATACCATCCCATGTATTCTATATCAATGAGACTAAACATCCCAATTCTTTCCATGATGAGCTATTTAAGAGGATGTCATATTCCCTCATGTTAGACAACACCATGAGGTGACTACCCAAACACGCAAGTGGCTATTATTGATGCCACTGAATGACATGATTATATAGTCTATGGGATGGGAAGGAGTTGAATTTAATCATTAGCCATTAGGTTTCCTTATGATTTGTGAAAAAAAATATTCCAAGGAATTCTCTAACCCATTTTGAGCATGAAGCACATGAAAGGAGTGAACGTTTCGAAAGGAAGCTATGCCAACACATATTCTCCTATAAATGGTGTAGAGTTTCAAATACGTGGGAGAAGTGCCTTGTTTCAAATTCCTTATAATGCTATTGGATTACCCTAGAATGATGAGATCGCTAATACACAGAATTCAAGGAAAATTTTATGGGCTAAATTTCAAAAATGGGCTATTTTTCTATGTTTCTTCAAAATAAAATATTCACCAATTTCTATTCATTGTGAAAATGTTTCACCCAAATTTCAAGGATAAAATTATTTTAACTTAAAAATCACCAATTTTATAGAGAATATATAAAATCATTAGAAATAATATTTTTACAAAAATATCACTAATTTTACATTTTTAATATTAAGGAATAATAAGATTCATCAAGGTTTCTACACTTTAAGATAAATTTACATCCTTAAAATTCTTTGTGCCAGAGTTTTGGTGAGATCAATCCCTATAAGTAATGAAAACAATGTTGCTTAGTTATTAGAAATTATGCCCTGACTCCAAGAGAATCTAAATTCAATCTATCCTCAGGGTATTCATGGGTGGAGGCTTTTCCAGAACATTTTCATGTCAAATTCTAATATAGTTCCCATTTCCACGCACTGAAGGGATGTGACATTGCACTAAAATGGTTGTAATGGAGAGAAACTTCCAAATTTGAGAACTTCCTTTGAAGGGAGATACTGATCAAGGCATCATCATTTTTCCCTCATCAGATATTTTTTTATGAATGACATTTTTCCGTAAATTATACTCATCCAAAAAGAACCTCGAAATAATATTTTCATTGAAGGCTAAATTATGAAAGAAGGATCCTTTAATCCTAATCACCCGTGACTCAAAGGGGATCTAATAATTTCCTAATTCATGAGAAGAAATATTTTAGTATTTCATTTACCCTCTTGCCAAAATAATTTGTGAAGCATGTGAGCTATATCTTGCCTTACCCCAATAGGGGACACAAATGTTGAGAACTAGAAAAGAGCTAAGTCCAATATATGACAGCTTTTGAAAGAACTAGATTTTTTGCAAGGTTGACCCATTAAGCTCCTCATTGAGAAATTTTATGCTTTAATTTCTCAATAACAAGCTTCCAAGATAGTTAGGGGAAAGAATTTAAATTGATATAAATCCTTAAGTATCAAAAGATGTCCATTATTCTTGAATATGGATGTGCAAGATGCAAAAGAGGGCCACTTGACATTGTGGCTTACAGTCTATGTGACTAGTAGAACTTTTTCTTTATTGATCAAACCTTTTGTTGCTTGAAAAAAATCATTCAAAACTTTCTTAAATTTTGCTGCTATAATCGTTAAGTAACCTCCCATTAAGATCATTTCATTGGAAAATTGGACGTGGTTAATATGCTTGAAACCTCTTATTTTTCCACATACTAGAGGGAAATTCAATTATTATCTCATGATCAATTTTCCTACCAAGTGAGTTTTTCATAAGAATGTATGGAGGGGGGAGGGAGAATGGAAAACCTTACCAAAGTCCTTTTGTGGCTTAGAAGAAACCTATTAATCTACCATTAACTAATGAGGAGATGAAGGAGAGTTTATAAAAGCCGAGATATACCCACAAAAGTTAGGGACAAAGGCAAATCATTAGAGGATAGAGAAAATAAAGTTGTGATGGATGAATGTGAGAGTGGGGCACAAATTTTTCTTCTTAGAGGATGGATCCTCAAGAGTTTATTTGATGGGTCGAGTCAATCTAGGAGGGGCCTGCTGCCTTATATTTGGTATTTTATTTCTGGGCTTCTCCCACTACTCCTTATTATAACTCTTGTTCTTAACAATACAACAAAACATGTTAGTTGTGCCAGATTTAGTGCCAAATTTTAGTGAATTTTTTCTCTAATTATGATGAGCAGTCTGGTGCTAAACCTGATTATATTGTACATTGTTTAAAGTGTCCTTTTTTGTGCCATATTTTGCATCCTTTTTTACACCATATTTTGCATCCTTTTTTACATCAGATTTTTCATTGGGATTTGCATCTCGTTCTATGACAGGTTTTTCTTCTAGTTTTATGCCAACTTTTGCATCTATTTGTTCATAATTTTTTTCTTCCATATTTTGTGCCATTCTTTGCTTCCAATTTTATGCCATCATTTGCATCAAGTTTTACACCATATTTTGCATGCAATTTAATGCATTTTTTTCATCTAGTTTATGCCATTTTTTGCATCTAGTATTATGCTAGAATTTTCTTCTAATTTTGTACCTATTTTTGCATTTGGTTTTGCTCCAATTTTTGTTCCTATTTTTGCACCAGTTTTGGCATCCAAATTTTCATCCTATTTGGTGTCTAATTTTTCATCCTTTCCAACATCCAAATTTCATCCTTTTTTATTCCTTATTTTGTGTCCACATTTTCATATCATTTTGTTCCTACGTTTGAGTCTAAATTTGCATCTAGTTATTCATCATTTTTACATCCAACATGGTGTCCTTGGTTTCGCCCAATTTTGCATCCCAATTTTACACCAAGGCTTAAATGCATATCATTTGGTGTCTAAATTTGCATCTTTTTTTGTTTCTTTTTATCACCCAACTTAGCATCCCCGTTTGCATTCAATTTTATGTCTAGTTACATTTCCTTTTTTGCATCTAGTTTCATGTCCATTTTTTCATCATTATTTGCACACAGTTTGGTACCCTTTTTTATGCCCTGCTTTGTTCCCTTCTATGTCTAGTGTTGCACCCTTTTTAACTTCTAGTTTAGAACCATTTTTTTGTCCTTATTTACATCTTGTCTTGATGCATAGTTTAACATCAAATTCTACTTACAGTTTTACATCCATGATTACATCCACATTTGGCTTCTTGTTAAGAGTGTAATTTTTTCTTTTTCCATTTATCACCACCTTTATGGGTTCATTTTTGATTTCAATTACATAGTGAAATATATTACAATTTCTAAATATCATTAAATAAGATACCACAACCGAGATTGATAACAATGTTTGTAAATAAATTTAAGGGAAATTGAAAACATCCATCTAAGAAATAATAGTATCATCATATATAATAATTCTTCATCAAAAAACATTGACAATTTTCGATATACATATATGATTACCAATTCAAAATCTATCGCATATATCGTTATTCTAACTTAAATTCACAACATCCATCCAAAAATAGTAATGTCATCATACATAATAATTATCCATAAAAAAACATTGACAATTTTCAAAACATATATAAAGTAACAAGATAATATTAATAATATCATCGTCATCTTTAATCAAATCAACTAAAATTCAAACGTGTGATTACCAGATCAAAATATTTCATGAGTAACATTATTGTAAGGTAAATTCAAAACATGCATCCAAAGATAATAATATCATCATACGTAATAATTCTCCATCAAAATAATGTTGATAATTTTCAAAATATACATAAGGAATATAAAATTTAATCTTATAATGCAGTGATATGTGGTGAGAAGATGTGAGCCTTGATCACACCTTTATTCAACAAATGAAATCTTTAACATACAAGTGGGAGGATCATATTCATAAATTTTATAACCAAATATTGTTGGTATCATATACATCAATTTTATAACCAAACATTGTTGGTATCATATACATAAGGTTAACGACTTTTAAAATAGTTGAGATATGGAGAAAAATCCAAAGGTTTTCATATGATTTAGATGGTATCATATAAATAAGGTTATAGGTCTTTTAAAATAGCCAAGATATGGATAATATTTCAAAGGTTTGCATATTCTTTAGATGGTCTATGCCTAATTCTTGACCTTTCAAAAGTAAAAATTGTTGGCAAAGAGTGCTTGCAAGTGCTATGGATGTTTCTTCTATTGCCAGTGGTGGCAAAGCCTCAGGCGTATGATTTGATGTTTTTTCTGTTATTTCCAGTGGTAGTGAAGCCTAAAGCGTAAGAACCAAGGATGTTTCTGTGATTGCCTTTGGTATTGAAGCCTTAAATATAAAAGTCGGAGGAGAACCAATGAAGTAGATGTGACACATGACATATACTTGGGGAATGGATGCGGCTTATACTAGATATATGGAGGGGGTTGGATCTAGAAAGGCCTCCACATGCACATATTTTGACGATTCCATATTATCTAGTGTCTGGGTTAAACAGATTCATTAAAAGTAAAAACAACAATTTCAATATTAATCAAAATATTTCGTCATTTAAAAGGTTAAGATTAAATCGAAATTCAATAGAAATTGATAATTAATAAAAACAATATGGATTACCATATATTATGTTGATAGTTATAATAACAAATCATTAACCATTCAATATAGCTTCCATGATTCCATATTATCTAGTGAATGGGTTAAGCAGATTCATTATAAATAAAAAAGATCATATTCAATATAAATATAAATATCTCGTGATTGAAATGGCCATCAAATGAATAAAATGGCATAAATACCACATTATTCTCATTCTCTTGAAGGAATAATTTGGAGTAAAGGAGGCTATATGTTTAGAACATGGAAAAAGCATTGATTAATTAGTCAATGTGGCTACAAATACACATATGCAAACATTTTTTATTCAAACACCTGTTTTAAGAAACTATAGCTACTATGGACATATATATTTCACGATAATAAAAACCCTTTATTCTTCGTAGTAACTGGACTAAGTCGATAAAACTCAATGCATCTTCTTCATCATCAAATAGATTCTAGGCCACCTCTCCCTTACGGTCGAGCAAGAAATTGTGCCCAAACCTTAATTATTTTGCTTCTTCTGAGTTATGGAGCTCTTATCACTGTTAGACCTGCATTATCAAAACCCATTCATTAGAGTAGTAGATCTAGCTATGGATATATGAATCTCACGATAATAAAATATTTTTATCAAAACCCATGTAGTATTGTCGGTAGACCTGGCTATGGATATATGAATCTCACGATAATAAAATAATTTTATCAAAACCCATGTAGTATTATCAAAACTTGTGTATAAGGAAAATAAATCTAGCTATGGAAATATGCATTCCAAAACAATAAAAATCTTGTATCTAAAACCCCTCTATTAGCTATGGATATATGTATTCCATAAAATCAAAGTCCTCTATCTAAAGCCCCTATGTCAACGAACTAGATATCACTTGTATTAGCGAATTAGATCTAGAAAATCCTTGTATCAAAGAAGTAGATCTAGCAAACCCCTGTATCAACAAACTAGATCTAAAAAACTCTTCTAGTAAACCCATGTATATGTGAACTAGATCTAACAAACCCTTCTAACAAATGTTTGTATTAGAAAATTGGATATATCAAACCATGTATTAGCAAACTAGATGTAGCAATGGATATACGCATTCCACAATAATAAAAACCCTCTAATATTAAAAGTATACATACCGGAAGCTCACATGTTTCTTCTACTTCTTAGTTATGCAGTTGTTATAAGAAAAAATAAATAGATATATCAATAGAGTACATAAATGGATAAGGAGTGAAAAAAGAAAGTAGGAAGGAAATTTACCAATAAAAAATGCGAAAAAAAAACATGATCTAAGGAAATTTAAAAATAAAATAAAAAATAGGGAAAACAAAGAGAATGAAAAAAAAAAAGACATATCGTTATATATTCAAAAAATTATTTATATTTCTATTTTTAATCTGTTTATTTAAAACCATTTTATGCTCCAATTTACCTATATCGCCTTACCCATGGATTTAGCCTATTGTATAAACCACTCATAACCTTATGTTTCATTCAACTTTAAAAAATGATTTTTTAAAATAGTGGTTAATAATTAATCTATTATCGTTTTGTTATCAAATATTTAATATTTAATATTTAATTGTTTAAATAATTTATTGGTTTTTCATTAATTGAGTTGACTTTTCTTTTTAGTTTTTTATACATAATATCTAACTTAATACCATTAGTTCTAAGATTTAACCTTATTTCTAGGACTCTTCATAATTTATTTTCATTCAAATTAAAAAGAAAAAAATCTTGTTTATAATAATAAATTCTAATAATGATTTTTCCTGAGTGAAGTTTCATATAGCTCAGCGGAAGATGGGAGTAGAGAAGCTAGGGTTGGAGTTGAAGATAGGGTTTTGGATTCAGGGTACCATGGTGGGGAGTGTAGGGGGGAGTGCTGCTCCCTCCTACAGCCAGGTAGTCACAGGAGGAAGTCAAAACATGGGAAAGAAACATTTCAAAAAACCACTGGACAAGATCTCAAAAACCAGAAGTTAGGGGACATATGGAAGAAGTGAAGATCAGGATCAGGAAAGGGATCAATAGGAAACGAGAAAAGAAAAGGATATTGGAGGCAGTAGTGAAAAACCAGCTTCTAGAAAGACCACCGGAGTCTGCAAGCCCAAATCAAGCATTATTCCTCGGGTCGTATTAAGCGACCCAACGATACAAGCTCATAGAGATCATATGATGAACCATGCAATCATATGCAAGTTCATGGGGCTATGGCTGACGGAAAGGGTTTTACATGTCTGGATAAGGAGCCGTTGGAAGCCAAAGTGGGAAATACATTTACATCTTGGTTCTAAGGTTTTTTCAGAGTAGTGTTCGCAAGCCTAGAAGACAAAGACAGAGTGTTTGAAGGGGGGCCCTATTTCTATGATGTTGCAGGACTCTACATGCAGCCATGAATGATTTGTCCTGGAATGTGAAACACTCACTTCAGTACCAGTTTGGATCAGACTATATTCCCTTCCTCTGGATTATTGGTTGCCAGAATATTTGAAAACCATAGGCAACAAGTTGGGACATTTTCTAAAAATGTTAGAGGCAACTTTGAAAGGGAGATATACCTCCTTTTCCCCAATATGTGTGGAAATGGATCTATCTAGAGCCCTGCCGAAAGTGATCATTTTAGAATTATATGATGAAGAATGGGTGCAAACAGTGGACTATGAGCACATAACATTCAGATGCCGCAAATGCCATGAACATGGGCATCTATATAAAGACTGCCCTACAATCAATAGGGAAGATAATAAAAAAACCACAGTCGAGAGAGACCATGAGGGTTTCACCAAAGTTGGGAGTAAAGGAAAAGGAGGAAAGCATCCACACAAGAAGGCAAATGAGGACAAACATACAAGACAAAATAACTTCAATATCCTGGAGGAAGAAGAGGGGAACAAGGAGATAGTCTAGGACATGGAGAATGTAACAGAAGAACAGGATAGGATAGCTGACATGGAGGATATCATAGTAGACAACCAGTAAAGGATGATCTACCAAGCCTGGTGGAGATAAGTAGGGACCAGGATATGTCTCCAAGTGAAGCAGGAACAGAGGACCAGGAATTATAGGAGATTTTTGATAGGGAAAATCTAGATCTAGAAAAATTTCTGGAACAAGGTAAAGAAATAGGGGTGGACTCCCTGCCAAAAGAGGACTATGATAGAGTACAACAACTCTTTCTTTGGAGGTCACAAACGAAGGGAGAGGAAGTCAAAATAAATCATGAAAGCCAGGAGCCAAGTGGGGTCAAGATGATGGAGAATCCTCAGGTACAATCTCCAAAGAACTCAGGTAGGAAAAGAGGAAGAAAGAGGCAGAATGAATTGCTGAACGAACATGGAAAATTGTTGATCAACTCAGGCAAGATGAAAGATCTTACTAGTTATTCCTTTAATAATCTTTCTTAATTAAGTTCACAACCTAGAACATCAAAGGAATAGGTAATAGAAGGAAACAAAGAAATCTTAGTAACAGAATGAAAAAAGAAAAACTAGACACAGTTTTTATTCAGGAGACAAAATGTTCGATGGAAAAGATAAGAGATATTCATAATAAGTGGTTATTCAATTATGAGTATTTATAGGTCAAGTTAGATCATTCAGTGGGGGGGATTCTTACTTTGTGGGACCCACAACAATTGGGAATTATGGATGCTGAAGCATCCAGGAACTACCTTTCCCTAATATTTCAACCTATAGGGGACAAGGAGATATACATGATTACAAATTTTTATGGACCTCAAAAGCTAGCAAATAAGCCCAAGCTTCTCACTTCCCTAGAGGAACTTAGAGAGAGACATCCCACTTTGCCCTGGATCTTTGTAGGAGATTTCAATATGATAAGACCTCTTTCAGAAAAAAAGGAGGCACTAGACAATTAGGCAAAGACTCCATGGTCTTCCAGAACTTCATTAGGAACATGAGGCTAGTGGACACTGAAATAATAAATGGAACCTTCACTTGGAACAACAAAAGAGGAGGGGCCCATCAAGTTTCTTCCAAACTTGATAGATTCATGATTTGAGAGGACCTCTTTCTCTCAGGACCTGCCATGACAACCTCCATTCTACCCTTTGGAGGATCAGATCATTAGCCTGTACAACTGGAAGCCACCTTTATGGGCACTCCGAGAAACATACCTTTCAGGTTTGAAAATGCTTGGCTCTCACATCCTAATTTCACTAATAATGTTGAGACATGGTGGAGAGAGGAGTTGAATATTCAGGGTTCAAAAATGTATATGCTCCAACAAAAACTTAAACATATAAAATCGTGTCTTAAAGTTTGGAACAAAAATGAATTTGGAGATATCTTCAAAGCCAAAAGAGAAACTGAACTGAAGCTCAAGGAGATCAATCATATCATCATCACAGATGGCTTCACCGAATAGAGGCAAAAATTAATTGACTCTCTGCAGGAAGAATGGGAGAGTCGATGCTTACAAGAAGAAATTTTCTGGAGTCATAAATCAAGAATACAGTGGATTAAAGAGGGAGAAAGAAACACAAAATTCTTCCACAAAACCACCATAGCTCACAAGGCACACAACAGAATCACAAATATCAAAGATTCTCAAGGCATTGAGCTAGCTTTGCACAATGATATGGAATCGGTCCTTGTTTAGCACTTCTGCAATAGTGCAAAGGAGCCTCTGGACGACAGATCTAGGTTCATTGAACATTTCACTCAATATATCACTCAACTGGTTACCAGAGAGGACAACCACAACCTCAACAACCCAGTTTCAGAAGAGGAGGTTAGTGAAGTGATTAATGAAATGTAGAGTGGAAAAGCACCAGGCCTGGATGGATTCAATGTAGACTTCTTCAAGGCCTGTTGGGAAACTATCAAACATGATATCCTCAAGGTGGTGGAAGACTCAAGAAGATCCAAAAAGATACTAAAGGCTCTGAATGCATCCTTCATTCCTCTAATCCCAAAGCAGGAAAATGCCATGACTCCGTATGGTTTTCGGTCCATAGCCTTATGTAATGTGGTGTATAAAATTATCTCCAAAGTAATAGCCAATAAAATCAAACCACTACTACCCTCTCTCATTTTGAAGGAACAAACAGGTTATGTGGAGGGAAGACAAATCCTCAACAATATCATCCAAGCTCATGAGGTGGTACATTCTCTCAAAAGCAACAAACAAGCTGGCATGAGCATTCAGTTGGACCTCGCGAAAGGCTATGACAAATTGAGCCAGGCTTACAGAAGAGCAATTCTAAAAGCCTATGATTTTGATCAGAACTAGATAAGATGGGTCATGGCATTAGTTACCTCAACTAGTATTTCCATGCTGCTTAATGGAGCTCCTTCAAGGACCTTCACTCCCTCCAGAGGGCTCAGACAGGGAGATCCACTTTCACTATTCCTCTTCATCCTCATGATGGAAGGGCTTGGTAGAGCGATTAAGATGGAAAATGCTTAAGGAAGAATTCAAGGTATCAAACTTACCACAAATGGAGAGGCAAACACTCATCAACAATTTGTAGATGATACTATGTTGCAGGGCATACCTATCGCCAGGGAGGCCAGAGAAATCAAAAATATCTTAAATGACTTTGCTATGGCAAGAGGCACTGAGGTAAGCCTTAACAAATCCAAAGTTTTTTTCTTTAATACTAATATTGCTATTCAGAGAAATATCACGAGAATTCCTGGATTTCAAAGAGAACAACTACCTTCCAAATATCTTGGTATTCCTCTTTCTGAAAAACTGCTAAGCAAGAAAGTGTGGGAACCTATTTTAAATAAACTTCAGGATAAGATCAAAAAATGGACATGTAGCTCACTAAATCTGGCAGGACGCCTTGTGCTCACATAGGCAGTCCTGCAAGCCATTCCCATTTTTATGTTTTCAGCTCTTCCTGCTCCTCAAGGTATTAAGCAGCTAATAAGAAGCATTCAAAGGGACTTTTTGTGGGGCGGATGGGAAGAGAAAAAGAAGTGGGTTATAGTAGCCTGGGAAAGGCTTTGTCAGCCCAAGAGCCATGGTGGTTTGGGGCTTCATGATCCCGAGAATCTCAACAAAGTCTCGGGAGCCAAGCTTTGGTCGAGATGGATTAAGGAACTGAATGCCCCATGGGCTAAGATTTGGAAACAAAAATATGCCAAGCACTATTAGGAAAAGGATCATATTAGAATGTCAGGGCAAATCAGGGGCTCCCATATTTGGAACCTTGCTTGGGATAATAAAAACATTGTTCAACACCATTGTTTTTGAGAAATTCAGGCAGAGGATCTTGACTGGCAATAAGAACCCAACCTTTATAGGGATGAATTTGCAGATCTCAAAAATGACATAGACAGTAAAGGTATGGTTCTGGTCAAAGACTTCTGGGATTAGGGAAGGAATAATGGAAAATGGATTGAGTGGAAGGATCTAGGATACAATGATGAAAACCAGTTGAAAAACAAGGTAGAATCCCTCACCCAAGAGCTCGAGCATAGAAGGATTCTTGTCTCTTCCTCAACATATCAATTAAGATGGGGAAAGAACACTGAAGGAAAATTTAACCTCAAAGAGGCCAAATGGGAAGTCATGGGTTTTAACTTTATGAATCCTGATCAGATCTGAAAGAAAATTTGGCAAAGTCTGCATTGGATGAAAATAAAGCTTTTCATCTGACTAGTGCATCAAAGGAATATCTTAACTTGGGAGAATCTCCTCAAGAAAGGCTTCATTGGTCCTTCTAGGTGTTATCTTTGTGGTGCGCAAGAGGATACAATTGAACACCTTCTCAACATCTGTCCTTTCACTTCAAAGGTGTGGGATTGGGTGGCTACTATCTGTAGAAAAACTGATAGGGATAGTCTCAGCATATCCAACACTCTAAAGAATTAGAGGAAGAACTTCTTAAGGAATGAGATAGTTAACAAAGCCTAGATTCTGGTTCCAAGTTTTGTCATCTGGCATGTGTGGAAAGAACGCAATAGTTGAATCTTCAAAAACAAAACTCACAGGCCCCAACACATAATTTAGTAAATTCTATGGCAACTCAAAGACACAGTTAGAATCTTGCTAAGGACCCTTCTTAAAGATCCTCCCCTGCCCCATGAGGAGATAATTTTACTTCACTTGGGGTTCCAGTCTATTAATATTTTGGGAATAATGAAGACAATGAACCTTCTAAACGTGTGTGCTACTATTTGGAAGCCTCCTCCTCATGGCTTCTTAAAAATCAATATTGATGGAGCAGCTAAGGGAAACCTAGGATTAGTAGGCTTTGTGGGTGCCATAAGAGACGATCAGGGACAAATACAGATGATCTTCCCTGGCCACTTCAGGAAGGCTACAAACAACATGGCTGAGGTTAAGGGATTAGAGCAATGCTTGGAAATCCTGGTGAATTCAGGTTCATAGAATGTTATAATTGAAGTGGATTTGGAATTAATTATTAGAGCGGCTAAGAATATTAGTAATGGCACCTCTCTAGATAAAGTGTAGAAGCACTGGAAGCTCTTGTAGGTTTTTTACTGCATCTATTCTCGCCTTCGAACCCTCAAAATTGTCAGATTTTCTCATGTGAAAAGGAAGGCTAATATGTTAGTAGATCGGTTGGCAAATGAAGGAGTCACAAATAAGGACAGGGATTCTAGTATGCTTGGGATTCACTTCCCCCAGGTAAATTGTGGGAGGGCTGTCTATGTAACACTACCTAGGATATGGAACTTTGGACCAACAGGGAGGATTAGAGGAACCCTGAAGATCAGCAGGAGGTTGAGGACTCCATATAGTCCAACTTGCCATGATTTGGTGACTTTCCAAGGTCAAGATTCCCTTTGATTGAATGAAGAATGGTTTGACACAGACTGTTCCACAAGGCGGGGTATCCCTCATCATTTGGCTTAGGCGGTGGTTGACAGAGAATCCAGGTGAACAGGATTGGCTCAAGTACTACTCGCTGGAAGGAATTAAGGGACAGCATGTGATGAAAGGTCGGGTGGGTTTTTATGAGAGTCAACTAGTCCAATACCACAAGTGGTATATTGGGCGGGGTCTGAACGGTTTATAGTTTTTTTGTGTTTGGCTCTGATTCCACTCTTTGAGGAGACATGTTGAGGAATGAGGAGAGAGAAAACCACCCTCATCGGGTGGTTAACTCTCATGTTTCTTGGCCTTCTGATATCCATGATGATTGTTGGATCTTAACCAGTGGATCAATGGTGGCGATTGTGTATGCACGTTGGTTGGACCCAAAAAATATTTAGAGTGTTATGCTTTAACTTCCTTCGAGTTCGTTTGTCTGTTTGTCAGTTTGTTAATTTGTCAGTTTTCAATTTAACTTGCAGTGGGACCTCTTATGGTTCCATGACAAGTTTCGGAATTTCCCTCCAAGTTTTACTATGCTTCTTGTGCTTTGTATGACAGTTCTCCCCGGTTTTCCGGTTTAGGTTTTCTTACTTTTGGGAGATTGGTTTGGTTTGGGCTGTCTGGCTGATTGTTGAACTCTCGTAGAGTAGGTGTAGCTCCTTGTAATTATGTATATTTGACTAAGTTTAATAGAAGGTCCTACTCTTACTTGATCAAAAAAAATAATAATAAATTCTAATAATGTACTTTTAATATGTTCATATTTATAATAATTATATTTTTTATATTTGTTTGTTATTTTATGTTTTTACATTTTTAAAATAGAATTTTTTATTCTATTTTTGATTAATTAATGTTGACTTTCTTTTTGCTTTGATTTTTCTAACCATCTCCCCATTATTTATTTCTTGTTAGATTAGGTCCTCCATCTATGTCATGAGTATGAGTTCGAAATGTTGACCCCAAAAATATTGTTGTGATTAATATGGAAGAAGTCAAATCTCTTAAACAATATTAGGGATTATATTAATATTTAATTTTTGTCCACATGATTTTTCATCACTTAAAGTTCGTAAGAACTAAAATCTATATTAATTTACATTGAAGGTATATTCTATTTTTCTAAAATATAGAAGTAGAGTAAGGTAAAATCTAATATTAATTTGGGTTATTCTAAATTTGTAAAATACAAAAGGAGATTGTATTGATTAAAATATTATCTTTACTCTGAATCTACCAAGCATAGAGAAGGATTGAATTTCTAGTGATGTAACCCTCTTTTTGCGTGCAAAAGTTAAGAAAATATTTGCACCTTGAGAGATTTGATCCCTCTCCACATTTGATAGATTTGGAATTAAGATAGATATTTGTTGGCTTTATCAAATACCGAGGGATCAAATGCAAACTCATTTTGAGTGAAAATTTTGAGGGAGTGTGCAAATTCTTAGAAAAAGAGTTTATTATAAGTATTAGGTTATTATATGCTTATTAACTAAATTTAAATATAAAGTTTTGAAATGTCATACTTACAAATATAAATCTTCCTTCGATGGAATGACTAAGATATGTCAAGTAGGAGAGTGCATGGTCATCATCCCATCAAGAATTCACAAATGAAGATGTGGACATGCACCCTCCCCATTGGCATTATCAAGCCATCATGAAGATTCATGGAGGATCGTTTGACATCACTCCAATTTGGTGTGTGAACCCTTTGGAACTAATATTGTTGTAATGGTTGCAATTGAGCTGAAATTTTAGTAGTTATAATATTGGGGTATGTATTTCTAGAGCCATCATTGGTTTCATTATTAGCATAGATGCCTATGAAAAACACTCATAATGCATCCACAATCATTGAATATTCATGACAAAATAACGGCAATGAAACATGACATTGTAGGAAAGCACATATGTTTAATAGATAACAAATGTGTTTGAGGGGTAGCATATTAGGTGCTTAACACAACACACACCAGAGGAAGATAAAATTAATACATGTATATTGTTGATATCTACTAGCATTTCAAAATTCTATTAGGTAGTGTATTTTTGGATCACAATGAGGCAAAAGGAATTCTTCCTCATGTTGGATGACATACAACTTTCCATGAATAACCTAGAGGAACACTTGAATCGAACATCATTTGGGCCCTCCTCCATATCTAAACTATGCATCACGAAGTAGGAAAGAGTTAATCGTAGTGGAAGCACCAAACTCTTCTAAGTTTAAATAATTAGGAGGTTAAACTAGTTAGTTATTTCTCCTATTCCTACATTTACTGTACATGCAACCAAAACAATTAAATCTTCTGCTTGAAAGGGGAAGGTGAAGAAGCCTTACCTAAACTAGAAAGGTTGATAAAATATCATTTTTAGAATTAAAATCAAAGTTCCAATGATTTAGATACAAACATGAAATAAATGCTACTCTTAAATATTACATACCAAATTCTATTTTCCTCGCACAAATAGGTGAACAAACCTTAGCAAAAAATTATTTTCTTTTTATTAAGAGATGCCCGATATTATTCACACATGTTACAAGAGTACACCAAGAAGGTTAGATCTTAGTGAACTAACCAATAAATGCCAATGAGCTAATCAAAGAGCCACAGATCTAGATTCTAGTACGTGGATAAGAACCTTAGGGATCTCATTAAAACTCTCAAAAAAGCAAAACTAAAGTAATGAGCTAATCAAAGAGCCACAGATCTAGATTCTAGTACGTGGATAAGAACCTTAGGGATCTCATTAAAACTCTCAAAAAAGCAAAACTAAAGTTTGAGAGTTCTGGTGATCAAAGAAACAAGGACATTAAATATTGCGACATTCAAAGAATGAGAGGGAGGAGGCAAAAGCTCCTCTAGCGATCAAGATTGTGCAAGAAAACACACTAAACAAGATATATAATTTTTATTTTGTTAGTACAAATATTTATTATTACCTTTTATTCATAATAATGAATATTACGAATAACAAAATAAAATGATGTTGTTTTCCATTTAAATTTGAATTGTCAGTTAAGGAATTTAGATTTCTGTGATCCATAATATTGTTTAGAGAATTTTTGGCGAAATGACATAAATAATCATTTGTCGAACCAACCAGTGTGGTTAATCTTCAGGGCAAGCAATGAACCACACTGGTTGGTTCTCCACAAATGATTATTAAGGGATGAACCACACTGGTTGGTTCTCCACAAATAATTATTTATGTGATTTGGCCGAAAATTCTCTAAACAAATTTTAAATTATTAGAACATTAATTTATTCTTGCATGGCTTCCCATTATTTTTAAAAGCATTGGTGTCTTTGAAGATGGTTAATGAGCTTCTAAAATCGAAATGGGTGGAGATATTTCTTAATTTAAACTATTTTTCATATATCGAAATAATCTCATCCATACATTCCAAAACATTCGAGGTATTAGGGTTTTCGACAATTTAGGGTTCATAGATGAAGATCCATGTCGGTGTCGTCGTTGGTAGTAATGCCTCCCTCCTCAGCTGCCCTTCTCCCTCTCCCTCTGCCTCCCCGTCTGACTCTTTCACGACCACGACCACGACCACCTCTGAAATATGTAAAAACCAGTGAAGTTATAATAAGCAATTGAAGCTAAATCATGACATTCATCCACATCTCACTTAAACAACCAAACCTGGTAGACTCGTTTCGCATTTCTCGGTCGACTATTTCAAGTCGGATATGCCTTCCATCCAGAAGTCGATGGTTGTACTTTTGGATGGCAGAAATTGCGTCTTTCTTTCTTGCGAAAACAACTTCGGCTGTGCCCTGTAAATGAATTTATATAATAATTTCAATGCTAATCATTAATGGAGCTGCGCCCGAATGAAGCAATTTATATTGTTGACGATTGCAGAATATAAAAGTACCAGGGAGAGCCCTTCTGCATTATAATGAACTGCTGATTTCTTGAGTATCACTCTTCCACGTTCTGAAAATAATTCTTCTATATCACGATTATCAACTTTGTAACTCAGATTTGAGATGTATATCTTCACTGTGCCTTTCTCCACCGCTGCTGATCTCTGCACATCTCCCACTCTAACATTTAAAGGTATATGTATATATTAGACCAGAGAACGAAATTTGATAAAATCAATAAAGTGAAGATGAGTATATGGATTGTGAGAAAGGAGAGGTTTAGTAGTTTCCTGAGTGCCCCCGTTACTACTCGGAGGTAGTTTGGGTCTAGGGTTGATGGGGCGATGAGCAGAGGTGCTTTGGCTTCGTCGTCCTCCACGGTATCCACGAGGTGGTCGTCCCCGCCCTGGTCGCTGTCGTGAAGAATTTGTTTTGTTGGCGCTAGTCAAATCCTCTAAAGTCATCTCTAACGGATTTTTGCTGTAGCCAGTGTTGTTTTCTGCCATTGTATATTTGATATGATATTTATATATTCTTCCTCGTCCTACTCCGCGCAGAGAAAATACCGAGAGAGATGGATTGAAAGCTCTAAGGAGATGTGTGCTTGTTACGTGAGCATGCATGACGATGGAATTCAAATATCCTCCACGCACGAACCGGCACCATCTTTCCGTACCCTCTCGTTAACTCCATAATTTCGTCATCGATAATGGATTTGAACTCCATAAACAATTACATGTTCAAATTATCAAGAATTAGGTCCAGTTTCAACCTCTTATGGGATTTTTTTAATAATTGTAGCAATGGCATCTTTTTCTTATAGATATAGGTTGCTGTTCTAGCCATTTCACATTTACTTTTTTGAATAATTGTAGCATTGGCATCTTTTTCATATAGATATAGGTTGCTGTTCTAGCAATTTCACATTTAGTTCACTTAGAGCTAGCGGCTGCTGTTATAGCCATTTCACCATTTACTTCGTTAATATAATGATGTTTTTATTACTGGAATATTTTAGTTTCAAAATTTTATTGTGTTATTTATATGGTGTGTTTTCATTTTAATATAAACAAATCTCATCAATAAATTTTCTCTTTCATTAAATTTTGTTTTCATATCTTTCAAAAGAGTTGGAACTTAATAACTAATTTTAGTAAATACTTTTGTCATTAATATGTTTATGTTACATAAAAATGAAGCAAAAAAACAACCATGGAAGAGATTCCATAGAACCGTGATTTTAACCATCCATTAAGTATCTCTTTTCCGTATATTTAGCATGTAAAGGGTTGGCACTTAATAACGAATTTTAGTAAATATTTGGCACTTAATAAAGAGTTTGAATTTAACCAACTGATTTTATCGAAAATGAAGGAAAAAAAACAACAGTGGGAATTGTGATTTGAACAATCCATTAAATATGTCTTTCAATATAAAGAGTTGAAACATAATAACCAGTTTTAATAAATACTTTTTTCATTAACATGGTGATTTAATGGTGATGTTCCATGAAAATGAAAGAAAAATATTCCATAGAAATAAAACGGTGATTTTAACAATCCGTTAATTATCTTTTAAGAAACATAGAAATGACGTGATGGATCATTTCATCCATATTTTTCAATAATCTCCAACTCCAATAATAACAAAGGTACTTTTGGATAAGAAGTCCTTAAGGAGGAATGACATTTTTCAAACTAAAATTTTATCCATTATATTTCAATGACACTTACTCATAACAACTAATTGATTAATTCTTTACTTGTTTATAAAAAATAAATTTTGAAAAATGAGATTTTTCAAATATAAACATCACATCCTTGAAGTGCTTAACTTTGTAAAAATGTTCATGTGCTCAAGTAAATTGATGACTTTCATATCCTATGTAAGACTTTTAGTGTCACTGAGTATTGAAAATTTTATGACTTTCATATCCTATGTAAGACTTTTAGTGTCACTGAGTATTGAAAATTTTAGTGACCTTGATACTTTGAATCACAATTAGAGGAAATCGTATCAAAATGGGTTACATAAGGAAATAATTACAAGTTAAGCTATTGTTACATTAAAGTCATAATATCCCATCACATCAATATGTGATTTACATTATAAAATTATGGAGTGAGAGTTAAAGATAATAATGAGAAGTTTGTATTTTTGGGCACACATAATATAATATAATATTGAGAGCATGTGTTATTTTTTTAAATATTCATATTTTCAAATTAAAATTAGGGTATAGTTTGTAAATTTTTATAGTTTATATTAGTCAAATTGCTACATGAAAGAGGTAACATATACTAATTTGGTGTCTAGATTGGCCTTATTTTGAAATTGATTTATTATTATTATTACTGAAGTGAAGATTAAATATTATTATATTATAATTGTAGAGAATTTCCAAACGAAAGTGTGTATACTCCATCCATCATCAAAGGCCATAAAGCATAACCATATCAAAGTGATGACAAATCCCTAAATAGTGAAAAACACAAGGTAACTATTAAGGAATTAATAATAAATTAATCAAGGTGATTGTTAAAAGAATTAATAAATTAATTAAAGTAACCGGACAATTTCAAATATTTTATAATAAAACGGGGAGAGGAGAGAGATACTTGGACATCTAAATTATGATAAGGAGCCACAAGGGATAGAATATCCAATGGGGGAATGTAAATAAAAAAAAATTTTTTAATATTAATTAAGCCAAAGTGCATAACTAAAAAAAATAAAATATAATATATATATATCAGAAATGGATTAGAGAATTGAATGAAGGGGTGGGGAATGGAGGGCTAAAGTAAGGATAGAGGGGTGTGAAGGATGTAGAGGTGGAATTTTTTTATTGAAATGAAGCAAAGAGGAGGTTGCAAAAAGATATGACATCTCTTTCTCTTTATATATATAGAAATTGGTATAAATTTAAATCTCAAAATGAATAAAGAATAAAGGGACAAATCAAAGATGGAGGGGGGATTGAAGGGAAGGAAAGAGGAAAGAAAATGAAAAAGATAGAAAATAAAATAAAGAAGAAGAAGATTAAGCAAAGGGGGAGAAATAAAAAACTTGTTCAATGAGTGAGCTCATGGATGAATGGCTTACATCATTAGCTTACCTTATAGTTGTCTTCTCTATTAAAGTTGTTTGGGTTCTTCTCAATCTCAAGAGCTTCCCAAATAATTCAAGTGTTATAAAAAAGAATAGAAGCTAGGATTTTAAATTGATCAAAGTAAAATAGGTGTTTAGAATTAAAAAAAATGGTCAATAATGATAGAATTTGATAGTTGGCCATGGTTGATATTAATGATATGTTCTTTAAGATGGGATTTGAAGGGGCATTCTATCTATCCATTGTAAGACTCTTGCAGGAATAAGGAAACTGGTAAACTCTTGAACTTAGGATGGGGTCAGGATTTTCTTTGGATGACCTTAATATTGCTTCAGAGTTTATGTGGTTCAAATATTATTTTATATTCCTTTTTAATAAGATCTTAGCAATGAGATTGGCGGTTCCTTTTATGTAAGGGAAATATACTTTTCCATGGGGGGGGAGAGGAAACAAAGTGGTTGGGCTTAGGGTTAGAGGCAACCTAAAATGTGTTATTGATATGAGAGGAGGTGTAGCCATTGGCTCTGAAAGCTTGGAGTAGGTGGCTTTTTCTGAGGGAAGGAGTTAAGGAGAAAAGATTTTAAGAGATCATGAAATAAGAGTTTTTAGAATAGTTGATTTTTGGGATGGGTCCTGGTGAGAATGGAAGCGAGGATAACAACCAATGTGGGCAATATTTCTATAGATCTAGTGCATTAGAGAGTCATCAGGATGGCGGGTCATAATGATATCTAACAATGGAATGAATTTATTATATTCAATATCCACAATGAATAGAATATGATGAGAAATGTTATTGATATGAGAGATAAAGGCATTAAGCATAGGTAGGTAGTGTTTCCAAATGACAAAACTATCATCTACAAATCAAAACTAGCATTTTGACTTTTGATGGCATAATTTGGTGGCTATGGTTTCAAAGTATTCCATGAAGATGTTAGTCACTATGGGAGATAAGGAAGAACTATTGATGTACCTTTGGTATACTCATGGATGGTATATTCGAAAGAACATAGGTGGATAAGAAGTAGATTTGAAGCGGGTTAAGAGTTTCAACATCAACAAGCTTTGAGATCATATTTATGGCGTCAACAAAAAGGATTAAAGACACAAAATCAAAGCTCACTAAAATAGCATGTTCATCAAGATGGATGTCTTATTTTTTAGAATGAAATTGGAAAAATACTTAATTTAAGAATAAGTGGATCTGATAAATTCTTAAAACTTTTTGGCTAATTATCATCCAAGATCATGGGTAGGTCTCTAATGGCATTAACAATAGGTGGACCAAGAGGGGTGCCAAGTTTGTGTATTTCTCGATGTTCCCATGTGTTAGGGGTTTGGGGGCATGGGGAATAATAAGTTTGTTGAATGAAATCATCTATAGAGGAGGATTTATTGCTTTAGTAAAAGGTTGAGCTATGGAATTAATGTGCTTTTTTGGAAGTTTTTTGTAGGAAGAAGAAGAAATAAGATCAATAAATTTAGATTCATATCCATTGGAGTTCATAATAATATACACATTACCTTTATCAGCTTTGATAATAATAATGTGGGAGCTATTATTAATATGCTTAGGGTTGGACTTCTTGATGGGTGAGAATGGATCTTAAACCCATTAGGTCTATAGAAAAAAGGCCCACACTAACCATTATTTTCAATACCATTCTCACCACCATCCAACCCTGAAGTCAAATGTTCTAAAAAATCTTATCTCTTGATCCCTCAAAATCTTTGCTCCCAAATTCCTTCCATTAGAAAATTCCCACATGATCCCACCTTTCATAGCTAATGGCTACACCTCCTCTCAGATAAATAAAGTGTTTAGGTTTAGCACAAAAGGAACCACTAATTTCATTGCTAAGATCTTGTCAAAAAGGAACATAAAAAATAGTATTTAGACCCCATAAAACTCTGAAGTAGATATTCTAGTGAGCCAAAGATAAGTCTTATCTTATGTTAGGTTCCAGATTTTACTCTTTGTGTTGCCATGGGAAGTATTACATTGGATAGACATGTTGCCCCTCCAAAGCCTGTCTCAAAGAACATATAGTTGGTACCAACTATCACTTCTTATAAAATTTTGTCATTGTTGAGAATTATTTTAATTTCAAACATCTTATTTTCTTTAGTAATATAAAATGCTAGATTTTTTTCGTTTTTATAACCCTCAAATCATTTGGGAAGCTCTTAAGATGGAGAAGCACCCAAACAATTTGAATAGGGAAGATGCCTATAAGTTAAACTAATCTTGGAAGTCAGGCATCCATCAACTCACCTTTGCTAAATATTCTTCTTCTTTCATCTCTTTCCTTTTTTTTTCCTCCTTTCTTCCCTTCAAGCTCCCTTCCCACCCCTTCATTATTGATTTGTCCCTTCAAATTTTTACTCATTTCGACATTTAGTTTTTTACCAAGTTTGATCTCTCTC